>JANHFM010002230.1:54158-73352 GCA_032468115.1 Grayia smithii
ACCCCCCGCCCCGCCCCATTGCAGCAGCTTCACCGATGGGCCAGTTACCACCTGCGCCTCCTGCCTGCCTGCCTCCAATCGCCTGGAAGTCTCCCACTTTTTAACCGGGATCCTCGTTTGCCACATCCACCTGCCTTCCTGCCAGTCCCGTCTCAGTTGCAAAGGCCCCGTGGCATGCCGTGCTCAATGTGCCCGAGTGCCAGCAGTGGCCACACGTGCAAAATCCACAGGAAAGGCTCTTCTGCTAAAGTGGGCATGAACTGGGAAGTCCGGGGTCCCATAGCCCACCCCCAATTCAGAGTCAACTCCTCCTGGACTTCAAAATCAGGGAAGGGCCATCCAGGCCAAAATGAGAGACCCCGAGGGGTCCCCAAAATGTGCCAATAATGCCTTGCCTCTTCCAAAACTTTCTTTCCCTGGATGGAGGAGCCAGCAGGGGCGGGATGCCTGTGCCTGGCGGACTGAGGCGCAAACTGCCTAATTTCTTGATAATTAATCACTGATTCATGGGTGAAATGACCGTAAGGCGCAGCGCATGCTAGGGAGATGTTTCTGAAGGGAGCCCCAGCAGATTCCCCAGTCCTGCGTGCCTCTCTCTTTGCAAGGGAAGTGCATAAATCACCAGGAGCGACTGCAGAGGTTAGGGGAGCCCTCCCCCCACTTCTGGGCTTAAAGAATTTATGAGCAACTTCACAGTCTCTCTCTCCCGCCCTCTCTCTCTCTCGTGGCATCTTAAGAGGGCTTCACAAAGAAGAAGAGTTTCCATCCAAGAGCCTCTACCCAGTTTAACTCCGACCCAGCCACAAGGGACTCGCAGGGAAGGACGCATAAAGACGGCTGGCCAGGCCAAAGGAGAGGTATGGGAGGGGGGCTCACAGCCAGCCAAAGGAATCCAAGGGGCACTTGGGCACACAGACAGCCCCCTCTCCCAAAACACAGCTCTGGCCAAACCACCGAGCGCTACCCTGACCTGGGGCATTGGCTCTCTCTGGCCAGCTGCAGATCCAGAAGCCAGGTGGACTTTCGGCTAAGGCCAGGCAGACCCTGGCCTCTACGGCCGTCTGCCTTAGCAACTCTGCCTCTTCTGGCCAGCTCAAGGGAAGCCAGGAGTCACTTCACCAGCCTCGCCCAGGAAGTTGGTGCCATCCGCTGGGCTGACTCACATCTCCTCCCAGAGAGGAGACTGGCAGGGGTAGGCGAGGGCCAGCAGAGGGTCCTCCAGGTGCTGCCCTACGGCCCCCCTCTTCTCGGCGGTACCTTTGCAGACACCAGCAGCTCCCAGGTGATAAATGCCGGCCAAGACCCGCCACAGAGCTTCCTGCTCAGCCGCCTCAACTCCCAGGATGCCAAGGGCAGCTTGGAGCTGTGCAAAGGCATCCGAAGCGCCCCGCTTCTCTTCTCCCTGCAAGAAGGAAGAGAGTCCAGAATCAGCCACCAGCCTCAGGAGCCATGGCACCCCTTCCCGCCCAGGCAAACACAGAACCAGCTAGAGGGTGGGCTGGGCGGAGAGACTTTGCCTGAGTCTAGCATCCCTGGCTAAGAGGAGGGGAAGGGGGGCCGCCCTCTCCCCTCCAGAGAGGCCTTCGCTGGCCTTCCTGCTCTCCTCAATCAACAAGAATCAGCAAGAATTGGACTCAAAGGGAGATTGCTAATGGAACTGCTCTCAGCGGGTGTGGGTGGGGGACCTGCCTGACCCACGGGGCCCAGCGTCAGCAGCCGCCTTCTCAGTGGGCAGAAAGGCAGGGGGCAGAGGAAGGCCCCTGTGCTGGGATCCCCCCATTTGATCTGCACTGCAAAGGGCCATTATCTGCTCTCTTCCTGCCCAATTGTGTCCCAAAGCCCACGAAAGGCTCTGACAGGCCACTGGAGGACCATGAAACTGCCACTCAAATGGGGTGGGCCATTTCTTTCCTCAGCGTGGGGCTTCTGTGGAGCCCAAGGAGGCACCAGGGTCCTCTGGTCAGCAGCGGTCAGTTGCAGGCTAATGCTACCCAGGATGATGTTGAATGCTGATGCATCTCCTATCAGGGGCACCCCAATTCCCTCCCCACCCCTCCCGTCTGCAAGCAAGGCAAAGTGGAGGCGCATTCAGGAACTGAAAAGGGGCAGGGACCCAGCCGTGCCCCCTCCTCAGGCTGCCTTCAGCCCCACTTTCCTGAGGAAACACAGTCAGGGGGACAGTGGGGATGGGCACCTTACCCTGAGGCTGGCTCTGATGCCAAAGCAGTTGTTCTCTGCCATTTGGTGCAGATGCAAAGTTGACCTAGTGGCAGAAATTTGGGGAGGGGTTAGGGTAAGGGGGCAAGGACAAAGTGAAACACTTGCAGGAAGTGCCAGTGCCCAAGTATTTAGGAGCCGGTCAGCATCCTTGGTGCCAGCCAGAGCAATCAAGGGCTCACCAAAGGGCCGCTGCTCACCACCACCGGGCACGGCCAACGGCGAAGCCCTCCCAGGCCAGGTGCCAATGCCTGGCTGCCTTTCTTGGCTCTCTGGCCCCCTCTGCTGGGGAAGGAGCCCCTTTGCTGCTGTGCAGCAGCCTCTCTTTTGGGGTGGGAAGGCCCTAGAGCCCCCTAAGAGGAGGAGGAGACCCTGATGATGGCTCCCTTCACACCCTCGCCCAGTTCTCACAGGAGGTCGATGTGCCCCTCCCAAGCCCTGCCCGGGTTCAATGAATTCTCAGGGAGCCCAAAGGTCACTCCGTTTTCACCCTCTTCCTCTTGCCCGGCAGCCTACCTCTGGTCCAAGTCCAGCCCCGCCAGCATCTGTGAGAAGACGTTGAAGGTGCCCTCTCCCTCGGGCTGCTGTGCCACCCGGGCTCTTTCTAGCAGCATCGTCTGGGCAGGAGAGAGGTGGGGGACTCCGGATCAGCTGAAGGTGGCACCTCACCCGGGCACAATGAGGGGTCCCCCATTGAGGATGTCATAAGGCAGGGGCTGCTGTGCCCCAGAAACCCCCCAGCCAGTGCCAGTCAACCCTCTTACCTGGAGATGGGCAGCTGTTACATGCCCAGAAGCACTGAAATCCAGCGCCATGACCATAGAGAAGCGGGTAGAAGCTCTGTTGGGCCCGGTGGACACCGTGCCAAAGGCTCTGAGCACTGTGAACATGGCTTGGATCTTCTCCACTGCAAAGCCAAAACACTCTGTAGAATGCAGGTGTTCTCACTGCCACCCTCCCTCCGGGATTTGAAGGCTGCTAGGAGGGGGCTGCCCAGAGCACGACCTACCTGTGACCCGGTTGTCCACGCTGCCCGCGGTGTCCACGAGGTATTCCAGGATGTTCTGGCAAGCGGTGGTCTTTCCCGTGTTGCTTCTGCCCAGGGCCACGATGGCCTGGTCCTGCCTCTGCGCCAGCAGGCCCCAGTAGGCCCTCTGCGCCACCGCAAAGAGGTGCGGAGACATCCTGTCCCTCCTGCCTTGGAAGGCCTGGGAAGACATGGACCAGGGTGTTCCGTGCACAACCCCAGTGGGCCCCTGCCAGAGGGCCACAGGGCAAACCAATGTCTGCCCCCCCAAAGGACACGGCCCTTTGCCCAACTGGCAGGTTACTGTACCTTTCTAGAGCTGTTGGCTGCGGAAGGACCAGGCCTGAGGGCCACCAAGTGAGCGCCAGAGAAGGTGTAGGGCAGCTGCAACTGGCACCTCTGGTGCAGAACGTGGAGGACACTCGCCTCGTTCAGGCTGACCAGAGCGGCCAGGTCCTCTGTGTAGTCCAGGCTGGATGGATTGGCCTGTTGAGGGAGGAGGAGGAGGAAGAGGTAGAAAACTACCTTCACCTGCCTTGTTCCCTCTTTTCTTCCCCAGCCAAAGGAATGGAAGAGACCCCACTGGATGCCTTCAGGGCAGGCATGGGATCATGGCAAAATTCTCCCCGTAAATATGATGAGTCTTCAGGTAGAGGACAGAAGCTCCCACCTTCTGGACCTCTTCTTCATCCACCTCCACAATGGAGCCATCGGTGTCCAGGCGGGCACGCACGGTTCCTGGAGGCAGCTCCAGGGTGCCCACATCAGGCTTCAGTTCAGTGGCTGCAAAACCAAGACTAACCTCAGGTCCAGTCCCTGAGCAGCCATTCCACAAAGGCAGTGAACCTCCCCCACCTCAGCAGGTGCCCCCAGCCCCAGCCTGGGAGGCGGCTACCTGGGCTCTGCTCTGGGTCAAAAACCTCCACACTCTCTTTTCCAGTGACCCTGCCTGCCCCCATCGCTGCCCACCTTCCTCTCTCCGCCTGCCTCAGTCTTCACCCAGATAGCGTGTGCACTTTTACACACACACACCCCAGTCACAAAAGCAAACAGCAAGGGGAGAACAATCTTTGCCTTTTACTTATTTATCGCATTGATATTCCACAAGAGTTCAAGGACTCTCAGCAGCTTTTACAATATGAAAAATTAATTAAAACATCCACGGTACATGAAACATCAAAAAAAAATCTAAATCATCAAATCCTAAAATAATAAACCGTTTCAGCGACAAACATACAAATAAAATAAGGCAAAGCATAAAACCCAGCATAGGACATGAACTTATTCCATCCTCCGTTCTTCCCCTCCTTCCAAAGTCACTGGGGAGGGGGCTGCTCCTGTCTGCTCCCCCCTTCAGCCCCAGTTGCACGAGCCAAACCTACCAAGAGTGAATTTTTCCTTCTGAACCAGCCAGATCTTCTCCGTTTCAAACCAGATGTCCGCGGAGACCTGCTGAAGGAGGAGGGAGGCTGAGTGCTCCCAGTTTGAACTGGGGAGTGAACAATTTCACTGGTTTTCTTGTAAAGGTGGGGTGGAAGCTGCTCAGGGACTCCAGCCTCTCACCCCCTTTGCCCCTGAAGGCCTTGCCCTTTTAAAGACACCTGGAAGAGGCCGTGTCCCCTTTCAGCCCTCGCTTGGGTCTCCCCAGGGCACCCATGGCGGTGCAGTTTGGTAGTTTCCTGGAGGGCTCTGAGTCGCTGTGGCTTCGTTTCCTCACTTCTCAACTCTTGCACAAAAAGGTCACACCTACAACCACACAGCCTTCGGGGGACAGAGGGCCCATGTTTTATGGATGCAAAGTGCATCCGTAATGGAAAGTCGGATGGGACAGCCGGAAGGCTGCACATCAAATTCAAACCAGGAGGAAAAAAATAATTCTAAGCACCGTTCCCCGTTTTGGGGGGGGCAAGAGGGGGCAGTCTGGGGAGAAGACCCCCGAAGGCCCACTGAGCATTAGGTCCTGCCTGGCCGAAGCCCAGGCCCCGGAGGCAAGGATGGACTGCCAAATGTCCGGCAGCTCCCATCTCACCTTGCTGGAATGGGGACTCTCTTCGGGATCCTCTTGTCCTTCTCCCACCAAGACCTTCGCTGCTTCTTCCAGGCTCCCCTTTATTTCTGCTGCTGGTCCAGAGACTCCCGGAACTTCTGCTCGCTGGGCTCCTTTAGATCCCTTCCCGGCATCTTCCTTTTCCCAGCTGGCAGCTGCCAAGGCCTCTCCTGGCCCCTTCTTGGCTTCAGCCACTTCCAGACCCCTCTCTGCACTTTCTTCCATCTTCTGCTCCCCATTCTCTCCCAGCTCCTCTCTCTCTGCCTCCTTCCTCTTCCCCATCCCTTTCACCCCACTGCCTGGCTTGGTCCTTCCTTGGGCCATCTCCTTCCTCGGGCTCTCAATGCCTTTGCCCTGTGCGGGTGCTGTGCCAGGCCTGGAGTCCAGTGGGCCTTGGTTTGCTTCTGCAACGGACGCCTTGGGACACGGCCCTCCGTCCAGGGGGACCTTCTCTTCTGCCTTGGGAGAAGCAGCTGGACCCAGATCAGGCCCAAAGAGCTTGGCATTCCTCCTCGGGGGCCCTATCCTGAAGGGCAGGGTCTTCTTCTCTGGGAGCACAACCATCCCTTCCCCTGCTGGCTTCTCCCCATTCAGCTGCCCCTTGCTGCTGGCCATGTCACCCTCCACTTCCAAGAGGTCAGCCTCCTTGATCGCAACCGGCTTCCCAGGAGGCTGCAAAGCAAAGCAAAGCCTGTTGGAACTTTTGCCAGGGGACCAAAGGGCACAAAGGGGGCAGAGATTTCTCCCTGGGGGCAAAGTATGGGGGGGAGAGCAAGGTAGCAGCCGAAGCAGAGGAGGCCCCTCCTGGGTATTCTGAGAACTGGGGAGGGGGCTCCAGGATCACTGACACATTGCAGGGAGATCGACTGGCTTTGCTGTGCACCCAACAAGGACGTGATGCCCCCAAGGAGGGCTGCTAGGACAGCCTCCCCTCCAGAGGGGACCATCATCTGGGGCAGCTCTCCAGGCAGCCGCCCCCTCCCCGCCACTCACATCTTCCTGGGAATTCGAGGCAACGTCCTCTTTCAGCCTCAGGGCCTTGGACTCCTTCTCGTTCTGCCGCACGAGCTGCTTGATGAAGCCCCCCGGGATGATGGAGAAAGGCAAAGGCGGGGAGGTCGGTGGGGGGCTTCGGTCCTCTTCCCTAATCTGTTCACACCAAGTTGTTCAGTTAATCGGGGAAAATGGAAGGTGCCCTGCCTCAGGGAAGAGAAGACCTCTCCTCAACCCATAGAAGTTCCTCCCCCCCCCCCGCCTTGCAAAGAAGGTGCTTCAGAGACCAAGCCAAAGCCCCAGATGGGTTCCGGGGGGGCATTGCGCTCTGCGCATGCTCCGGAGGTTCTAACGGAACTAAAGATGCTTGCAGAACAGCACTGCTCCGTATGTACACACACACACACGCCGTTTGCAAGTTTTAAAATATAGGAAACTGCCCTGTTTGGACAGATGTGATGCTTCAACGGCCTTCAACTCTGAGGCGAAAATTCGAATGAGTTGCTAGTCCAAAGCAGAGAAGCTGATGAAAGGAAGCCAACAATGCAGAGGAGGAACCGAGCAGTTAATAGCAAGGAGGGCAGCCCAGCAGCCGCAGGGCCTTTGCTTGGGCACCAAAGCTCCCCCCCCACACACAGCTCATGCTGCTCTCCACATTGCTTCATGCGGGCTGCGTCTGTCAGGAGATCCACTTCCCTTCTGCTCCCACAGAGCGAGTCGTGACGAGATGGCCATGCTGAGGTGGGGATGGGCAGCTCAGAGGGGGGCGAGCTTCACGGATGGAGACCAAGACGGCAGATGGAGACACGGAACAGCAGCCTGCGTCCGGAGGGGGCGCACACCCAGACAGGGGCCGGAAGAAGAGGAGAGACCGGTCAGGTTCAGTCCGACCCCTTCGCCCCATTTGGAGACCCAGGCAGGGCAGGGCACCCTAGATTGTGCCTCTACTGTCCCAGACCCCTGGAGGGAGAGACAGCCTCCCCACCACCCGGCCCCGTCTGACACTAGCTGGCTCCTTCTCGCTCCAAGATGGGAACTGGGGACAGACACAAGGCTTCCCCTTCCCCCAAGGTCTCCACCCTGAGAAGCCTTGATCCCTGGAGGGACCCTCACTGGCTGAGCAGGCCCATCTTCCAGGCAGCCCCTCGGTCCCTCCACAATATTCTGGTGGCTTCTGAGCTTGGACTCCATGCCAAGCGACACAGCCCTCCTTCCCAAGCCTATGGGGCAGGTTCCCCAGACAGCAGGTGACTTTTCCTGCTGACCTCTTGGAAATGCAGCCTTCACAGCTTCTAGCAGCCCCCCACGCCCACCCCCAGGCACCTCAGCCACTCACATGCCTCAGCATTCAAGTCACCCTGCTGTGCCTGGAGGAGAAGCCGGGCTGACTTTTTGGGCAACTGAGGGAGGGAGGGAGGCATCAAAGCTCCCCAGCTCCACCTAAGGAGAGAAGCCCCTTCGGGACCCCATGAGGAGGGTCTGCAGGGGTCAGGCTGGCTCATGAATCTTCTCCTGCAAGTTGGGGGCACCCAAGAGAGAAATTCCTCAAATGCTTCCCACCGCTCTTCAAGTGAGGTCAGGACAAGCCCCATTCCTGAAGAAGCCTGACTTTATCAAGAGCCCTTGGAGACTGGAGGCCTCACAGAGGGTCCCTCAGCCGCCGACTGTCCTCTCTGGATCACACCACGGTCATCGTCCTAAACCCACTAGCGCCCACCAGCCTCCAAGCCCGGCCGAGACAGTTTCCAAAGAGCCCAACCGGACCGGGCCTTCTCGTTCAACCCCTGCTTTGAAATCGTCCTGATCTCTATTTAAAGGCACCAGGAGACCTCAGAAAGGAGCGGCATTTTCTTTGGCTCAAAGGACAAGAGAAGGGGGGCTCCTGCTGGGGAAAAGAGGGTGGTGGACCAGAGCTCCATTCCAGGCTCCATTCCAGGCTCCCAGAACCTCAGGGGCATTATTATTACTATTGTTATTACCCTGTTTCCCCCAAAATAAGACGTCCCCTGTTAATAAGCCCAATCGGGCTTTTGAGCGCATGGCAATAAGGCCAAGCGCTTATTTCAGGGTTCAAAAAAATATAGGACAGGGTCTGATTTTCGGGGAAACACGGTACACACACCCACACCCAGCCACAAATAATGCGTCAGAAAACAAAGAGGATGGCAGCTCCCCCCCCCCCCCCATCTCTGTTTCCAAGGGTGTCTTGAGGCAATTGGAAAGTGCTAAAATCTACGTAAATGTAAATATCTTTTGGTGGTTCCCACCCACCCCTGTAACCATGGAGACATTTTTAACTGCCAGTCGGCTGGGTCCCTCGACCACAGGCGAAACTCCTCAGAAATCCAGTTCAAACACATCTACACAAAACAGTAAAAGCAGCAACAATCAGAGCAGGCAAGAATGGCAACTTGAACAAGAAGCGCCACCCGGGCACTGCTGCTCTCACCCCTTGGCCCACTGGCAAAGCTGCCTTGCCACCTCCAGCTCATCTCTCTGGACAGGCTGAAATCGGAGAGAGCAGTGGGTGTTCTCCAGAAACCCGATCTCTCCTCCCCAGCAGAGAAGCTGGCGGTTCATTCTGCAGAGTTTGGGTCAGCCTGCCTGGCCAGAGGCCGGCCCTGCTCTCCAGCGGCCTCATGGCTCCTTTGCTGCACCGATCTCCCAGCAGACAGCACGGCCTCCACCCACAGCCAGGGACCCAGCCGGAAACCATGGTGGGAGGCCATTCCTGCTCTGACCGACGTGGACATCTCCTTGTGCATGGCCACTTCTGCAACCTCAGGCCCAGCCACAGCCCTCTCAGCCGCCTTGTGCCAGGCTTGGTCAGCAGTCCCACAGCCCAGAATCATCTCTCGGCTTTCTGGGCTTCCATAGCCATCACCCTCTGCCTTCTGGACTAAGCCACCATTGCTATCACACAGCACCTGGACTTACACTATCCTGGTTTACACTCCAAGGCCTAAGTTCATCAAACACCCTAAGGAGAAACCAGACATGGCACGGGCCACGGGATGAATCTGCCACACACAAGTTGTGTCGATGCAAAAGGCCTCACTTGGTTTCTGGATTAACCATTTTATATCTTTACAGAAAACGCAGCAACAAAATTCACACACCCAGACCCAAAGTATTTGGCAATCTGGCTCATGAGAAGGTAGTCGTGGGGAGCAAAACAGGGTCTTCTTGGATGATTTCATTTCATGAACCGGGAGTCCGTATCGGTTCAAAACAAAGGATCTCCCACCCACTGACAATCACTTGCCTGTCACCTTTTGGATTCTGACTTCTCCAGATTTGGGGTACAGAAAGACTCCTTTCTATAACAGAGGGGCACCCACATCCCCAGGATTTTTCCATAAAACGTGTAAAATATATTAAAGTAGCCTTTCAAAGGAAAACTGAGTTTGGACACTTAAGATTCCATGGTGTTGATCTCTAACCCAGCCGCCCACATCATCTCCCAAGGCCAAAGTGGGATCCACCGCTGAAGGCCCTTCAAGGACCTGGAGGCCTCTCCGGATTTACAGGAAAAAGGTTAAACATCTTCAGAAACACACAGTCCTTCCCACCCGCCTCCAGCGTTCAGATTTTCAAGAAAATTCCCCCTTGTGTTTCCCAGCTTCTGAGCTGGTTCGTTCTCGCACAGGGGGTCTCTTGGACGGCTTTCCCAGGAATGTCTCTGGGTCCAGAAAATGAGAGCCTTGCCCCTCTTGGGCTGGGTGAGTCCCCCTGTTTTCCTCGGGATTCAAGAGCAAAGAGAAGAAGAAGCCCTGTCCATTTCTGGTGGACAATCTTCCAGGGAGAAAGGAGGCCAGGATGGGACCTTCTTCCCAGCTGAGCTGCCCAGAGCCTAAGCTGAAGGAAAGTCCTGCTCAGCCATGGCTCTCTGACATTCCCGCAGGCTGTTCTTTGAGCCTCGCTAAAAATAGCCACCTGCTGACCCTCAGGCCGGCATTTGGGAGGCCATGGCAGGGTCCACCCCAGACCTTCTCTCCAGCTTCCCCCCCCCCCCCATGCAGCCACAGAGGTCGCCTACCTTCTCTATCAGCCACCTGGCTGACCACAGACGAGCACCTTCCTACACAAACGGCCCCGGGCCCAGCAGCAGCTACAGGTTCCCACCAGGCAGAAAAAAACAGAGGAGAAGGAGGAGGAGGAGGAGGACTGGAGAAGTGGCTAAGAGGACCCCTCCCCTTCCACCCACCCCAGATGAGAGCCAGCAGCTGAACAGGAGGACATGTCATGGCTAAAAATACACTCGGGTGTCAGGCTGCCTGCCTGCCTGCCTGCGACAGAGGCCCTCTGCCAACCAGCTGGACAGGGATGGGAGGACTAGTGCCCTCTCCCTTGGGCACACTGTGGGGGTCAGCACCTGCACGTATGGCCTGGGGCACCCACCCAGGAGAACAGGAGTGCAGAGGTGGGTTTGGACTCTGAATTCTGTCACCCAGGCTGAGGTGAGGGGGGCTATTCCCCAGCCAGCAAGTCAAGGATCACAATTAACCACAATCCATTAAGTTAAATAGTATCACCCACCACAACCACTAGATCTCACTCCCAAGAAATAGCTTACTTTCGCCAAGAGCATTGAGGGGAGTGAATATTCCATTTTTGCCAAGGGCTATTCCAGTTCCATCTACTGCCCAGAAGTCTTGGTTAGTGGCCAAGAAGATCCCTGAATCTTTTTCCAAGCCCCCCCACTTCAGCTGTCAGCTGGTAGAGCCCAACCAACACCCACATTGCTTGCCTTTCCAAGGGAGATCCTGACCCTGACCAGCACTGGCCACCCTGGAGTAAGTAATATGGCTTTGCCCACTTCTGCTGGGCCAGAGAAGTTGGGTGCCTCTGCCAAGCAAATGGTCCGTGGTTGCCGGACTTTTGACTGGCCTTGGCCGGTCTGTGCATAACAACCGTTTGGTTTGAAGGTCTTAACCTGTAACACAGCTCACCATCTATCGTAATCATGATGAGTCTGAAGACGATGGCCATCATTACTGTTAAAAACAAGCATAATCTTAGAAATAAGGATGACTTACGTGGAAGATAAAAATGCTGGTCCAAGGGTTCCCCGGAGCCTTTGTGTCGCTTCTGCTGTCCATCTGGCATCAATTCTTCCACCACACCCAACCCGGCCACACACCTTGAGAGCTTCATCTTGCTCTAGGGTGGCCCAGCTTAGAAACAGCCCTGCCACCGACACAAAAGCCACTCCCTTCCAGTGCCAGAAATGCCAGCAAATATGGTGTATCACAAAAATATACTGTAAATACTGTCTTGAAAATGCTCAACTTTCCTTTCAGAAGGAAAGGACAATGGGCTGAGGTCTCCTAAAGGGGGCTGTTCAAGACGTTCCTTCTTCTAGTCTTCCAATTTACACAAACATTTCCTCTCTTCTTTAAGTTCCAAAGAGCTCTGGAGGATAATGTTTCAGAGAACATCTGTGGTCACTGGATACCCTGAAAAACTGAGCTGTCACTTGCTTTTGGGGAGGAATGTCTAAAGAATTGGGGGGGGGGAGCTGATTCAACAGCGCAACTGGCTACCAGCTGCTGTCCCTCCATTCAAAGCGTCATGCTCACAATCGGGACATTGCTCAACCTCAGGATCTGGTTCAAAAGAAGAAAGTATCTGTGACGTGGCTACTGAAAAAGACCAAACTGAGCAAATGGCCTGAATCTCTGATGGGAACAAGAGCAACCTTGGTGGATCAGGCCAAAGGCCTCCTGGACTAGTCTCCAGTGTCTTAGAATGACCAGCCAGGTGTCCCCTATGGGATGAATCCCCAATGGGAAGAACACGGGTCAATGGAGGGCAGCCATAGAAAACTGGCAACAGTCCCCGAATCTCACAGGGGCAAACTTCAATAGCCCCATAGAAGACCCTGCGGGAGGAACCTTCCTCATCACAGACTCTGCAGTCAGATGCCACAAGGGGACTGTGCAGGTGATCATTATGCTCTCAGTCCTCTAAGGTTTCCATCCTTACTTGTTTTCATGTGAAAATGTGATTTTTAAAAAAAATATCCAATAGATGGCAGCAGATATGAACTTTTGGGTGAAGAGAAACTTACGGTATGTAAAACTCTCCAGGGCTCCTTTCTACCTTAAGCAGGCAACCATCTGAAGCCAGGAACCTACAGAGAAGACCTCCTGATCCTGTTCACCTCAAGATGGAACTCTTTTCCTCACCGGAAAAGAGCAGCAGAGCTCCATCATGCTTAAATGCACATGGCAGAATTGTTGAAAAATAAACAAACAAATCGGATCATCTTTCCTTGGGAAGAGGCTCTAATGCAAGATGTTCAAAGGCAGGCTGGGAATTACTACCCAATCCACTGGCCTGGAGTTGCAAAGTCCTTTCTTTTCTGTCCTCTGGCAATTTTGCTTTGATAAGAATCGCAGAAGCGGAATTTCTGACTGCACCAGCTGAGCTGCCCTCCTAAGGACTTCACGAGATCTCCATCAAGTCTTCTCCAAAGCAGCATGGAAGGCAGTTGCCTCTCACTTCTTCCTGAAAGCCAGGTGTGATCCTGCCAAGGCTCGGTTCTGCAGACTGGCATTCAAGAACCAACCTGCCCAGCCTGGCAGATCTGCAGGCTAAATACCAACACCAAAATCTGGGACACAGTCCCACTTGTGGAAAGGCCCGTGTGTTCCCAGGACACCCGAAGCCAGAGGAGGGGAAAACGAGAAAGGTCCTTTTTCTCTGAACTTGTTTTATTGGGGATGGTTGGACAAAGGAAATCCAGCTTGAACAACAAGTTTATGAAAACTGAAATAAAAAGTTATTGAACCCAACTGGAAAAGAATCCTTATTATTTAAATAACGTACAGAAGATAAAGAAAAAATTGTACAGGGAATTAAGTAAACCAAGGTGTCCAGACTTAAAAATAAATAACATAAAAATGCCTCTTAGTTAAAACATAATTTTTGGATTTTTTAAAAATACTTCTGAAGATAAAAGTAACTTAATGTTGTACCAAAATAAAACTTTGATTATTAGCTTAACGCTTTTAAAAAATAACAAATTATTAGATGCTCTAATATTCAATAGTGCTAAACCACATAATATTTACATCATGGAATATAACAGCAGGCACAAAAAAATTTCTATGATCTTTTAGATATGCATACATTTTTCAGTGTTTTTATATATATACGTCTCCCATTTTGTGTAATACTGAAAGTAAGCAATGTAGTCTTAAGATCTCCAAAAATGTATATTGTCCCAACATTTTTATCTGTTTTTAACTAGAAGTTCTCTCTCTACAGCACAGTTCAAAAAGAGTATGCATATATCATAATTCAAGATGGTTAAGGTGCTCTAAAACATATCTCTAATATAGCAGTGCACTGCCAAAGGGGGAAAAACTGTAAATTGCAATTTGCCCTCAAGAGATGCTGCACGGATGGGCTATTCCTGGAGCCCTTAACCATCTCTGAATGGGTGGAATTGCCACCAGGGCCCAGAAGGGTTGCTATGCCAGAAGTCCCTCAACCTGCTGCAACTTACTACAGATGGACAAAAGAAGATGGCGGGATCTCCAAGTAGACCAGGGGAAGGAAATTTTACAGAGGGCTTTGCGAACCTTCGTTTTCAGAACTTATTTCCCATCTTCCACCAATTAAATGCCCTAAGGAAATGCTTTCTTAACTAATTAGCATTAGTAAATTGATAACAATTTGTATTATTATAATAATTTACCAAGCATGCCTCTATGAGGCCCCTCACTGTTATTTAAAAGCTATGAAAGGAAGAGGAATTCTTGCCCAACCTCCTGGGTTTTTAAATGCAACCAGACACACACACCCTCCCCTCTTCCATGCATGGGGGCGGTGGGGGGAATGAAATTGCTTATCCTTTTAAAGAACGAATATGCAGCAGCCAAACTGGGATTTTCACCCGAAACACAAACTTCTCAGATAATCTGGAGGGTAGCAGCTCTCAAGTTCCATAGCTTTATCCCATTTCTCTATCAGGTGCCCTTTAGCTGCCTCTGCAATGAACGCACACACACACACACACATTCAGACATAGACACCCCCCACCTAAAATATCTAGGCTAATCTGAACAACGGCTTAATCTGGGCTACCCTGAGATGAGGACATTCAGCAGCACAGCACAGGCCAGTCTCAGCCAGGCAACGCTTTCGGATTCTCTGCAGCCCCTTAAAGGCAACCAACTCGCCTCTTCTGCATGACAAAACTCTCTGGGGGCAGAAAAACCACCCTTGGAATGTGGCTAAAACACAGCGCTCTCTTAAATAATGCATCCTGAAAGCACCACCTGACAGATCCTTTCTGGCAGAAGGAAGCAATCGAGGGAGGGGATTCTCACTTAAGCTGAGCCCGCAGAGGAATGGAGTCCCTGCCTGGTTTGTGCCAGGCTGCCAACTGGCCAGCCCAACCGGCCAAGCTCCTGCCCAGCTGGACCAACACGGAGCTGATGACCCAAGAGGGGCCCTCCTGTTCTTAAACAGACACTGTAATTTCAGTTTTGTTTAAAAATACAAACTCACAAAGAGCCTTCAGCTGTTTAAACTCAGCCCAGCTCTTCAGCCGAAGGACTTCCCGGTGCCTGAAGTGACCACGAGAGGCAAAGAAGAGCTGGATTCTCTCTGGCCTCTGCTTCATCATCCCTCCCCTTCCTTTGCAGCCCCTCCAGGACGCAGAAGAGCAGGGGAGGCCGGTGACTCTGTTACTCAGGGCCAGCAGACGCACACATGCAATTGGGGTGTTGCAGAGGCCCCTGGAAAGCAGTTTCCAATCCCATCTGGTATAAAGAGGAATTTAGAACTTCAGAGTTCCACTAAACCCAAGCAAAAGTGGAGGGGGGGGGTGGAGGAGGGCAAGAGCTGGCATGGTGCCATCACACCAGCCAATTCACCTCCAAACCATGTGGCAGTTCTAGAATTGGGAGTCTCTCTGGGGGTCCCTTGCAAGAACGACTTTTCTTAAACTTTCACAATTGCCACAAAACAAGAACCACATTTCCGGGCGAGCAGCTAGTTGCACACAGCTACCAACCGCACCCTGCTGAAGAGAGTTCCAAGTTTGTCTTCCCAAGGGGAGAAAGGCTCCTTGGGTCCAGCTTCACAGAAGCCATAGACTGCCAATGCAAGCCGCTCTGAGCCCCTTCCTTAATAGACCCCGGGCTCCCAAGACCAAACTGCCAGGAGGGCAGACCCCGAAACCGCAGAAGAGTTCAGCCAAGCCCCCTAATCCCAGCATTTACAGGCTCTGTATCTAGTTACCAGATTTGTTTAAAGTGTTTTTTAAAAGTGGCACCAAGTCAGGAAAGTCACAGTAGCATTCATCCTGTGGCTCTCCCTGGCAACACTCGTGCGAGAAGAGGAAGACAGGCAGACAAACACACACATACAAGTGCAGCACAATCACCGTATCTCCCCAGCTTCCACTTCTACTTGCACCAGTCCAGGCCAAAGTCAGAGGAGCAGAGCCCACGGCGGACGCTGGCAGGACGGGCAGGGCAGCTGGTGAGGGAGACGGAAAGAGAGTCCAGAGTCACTTTTGACAAAAAGCAGCGGCAGCAGCAGCACAAAACTGGAAGCCACACAAAACATGTCAAGTTCAGTTAGTCAGTGTGCGTGAAGGGCCCCAGTGAGGCCCAGAGGTCTCTTCGGCCGGGTGGATGCAGCCAGGAAAGCACCACTGTGTCCCAAAGGTCCAGAGCGCCATCCCTGACCCAGGCCAAAACACGCAGGTGGGAGCCGTCCCCAGTGCCAGGGCCGGACAGCTGGGCTCCTCCAGGCCGGGCAGCAGCATCTCCCTTGGGCCACGTCACCTGGCAGAGCGCATGCCCCTTGCACTTCTCTCTGCCTGGCCCCTGTCCTTTGCAGGACCCGGCTCTGGGGCAGCAGGGCTCACCAGCCGGTCTCCTCCCCACCAGCCGCTACAGGCCATTGCTGTTCCTATGGCTCAGGGGAGGCTTGGTGAGCTCCACCCCCACAGAACGGGACTTGTTCAGGAACTTGGGGGCCCTTCGCAGCAGCTTCTGGGCCTCCGTGAAGGCGTCTGTCAGCTCTTTCTTCCACTGCACGAACTCGGGGTCGCTCTAGGGGGAAGCAGAGGAGGCTTCAGCCCCCACCGGAGAGACCCTTGATGCTCCCCCAGGAGACAGCAAACCCACCGTCTTTGCCACGCAAACCATCAGATGCCACCTCCACCCCAAATGGTGGCTCTTCTCCAACAAACCCAGCTTGCTCTTTGGCTAACAAGGCTGAGAGGAGGGAAACAGTGTCCCTGTCTTAGCAGCTCAACCTCCTGGTGGCGTGAGAGCCCCAAAGCCCCTCCCAAGGAATAAAGCCCCCTCCCCACCCCGGTTACCTCGCACTGCAGGACGAACTGCTTCCCTCCTTTAATTCGGAGCAGGATGCACCTTTTATCCTTCACCTGCGTTTCCTCCACTGACAGGATCTGTTCCATCGTTAGCAGGTTTTGCTAAGGGGCAAAAGGAATCCAGAGGTTGCCCAGCCCGGGGGGCAGCCAGGGAAGGCAAGGGGAACCGGGGGGCAGGGGGGGGCACTCACCCGGGACTCTCCTTCTCCTCGCCATTCCAGCCGGTTGGGGAAGAGGTAGAAGTACCGCCGCTGCCACTGCGTCAGGAAGGGGTTCCCCAGCTTCAGCATGTAGCCGTGCATGATGCAGTCCTTCCCCAGAGCATAATCTGTAGGCGGGGGGCGGGGAGCCACCATGAATGGAGAAGACAGAAGGGATCCCCTCGGGACACCCCCCACAGCTGGCATAGCTGGGATGGGCTGCCCCTGAGTTGAGGGGTGGGCTGCCAGACACTGCCTCGTGGGAGAGCCACACTTCTTAAGGAACCCACAACTGGCCAAGAAGCCCAGCAGTTACAGTTTTGCCCTTCCTGGGAAAGAGCTCCATTCCTGGGCAGGAGGCAGTTCAGAGGCCCACCCTGCCCATGGAGAGTGGCAGCCGGGTCCTTGGGGCAGCCGAACCAAGGGGTACCTTCCTCATGGCCCAGCTGCTTGTTTTTCGCTCGCTTCCGCAGCTCCGCCTTGTCCGTGTCGGCGTTCACTGCCTCGAACACTGTTTCGGCCACTTCCTGCTGCCAACGCTCGGAAATCACCAGAGGAAAGTTCTTGTACAGCTCTTGGTCACAATCCAGCAGCTGGCAGGGAGAGGAGAGGAAGGATTCGCTTCCAGAACCATCCCGATTTGCAAGCGACATGCAGTTCGTCCACAGCACATCAAGGAGCAATCTGGAATGCTAGTCCTCAAGAGGCCCCCTGGCCTTCAACAGTCTTCATTCCACCATGTACAGCTGAGGTAGTAAAGCTGTACCAGCCTTATCCTCTCCTGGCCTTATGCTTTAGGCGTCGCCCCCAGGCAGGTTCTGGAAACCTGCAGGAGGGGCCCGCCCCCTGCTCACCTTGATTCCCTTTGTGTCCTCTTCGTCAAAGGAGCCAATGTCGAAAGCATCCGCTGCGTTGACTTCTCCCCTGGGGGGGATCAGGGGCGGGGAGTACTGGCAAAGCAAGGAGAGCAGAGTTACAAAGGAAAGTCTGGGCCTTTATCCATTTGGCATCAGAAGCTCCAACATAAACCAGGTCTTGGCAATCGGGTTCAGATTCGGCAATCAGGGACCAGCAAAGTGTTCATTCAGGATCTCGGGTAACGGGGCACCCGATGCTGAAGGGCCACCGCTGGGCTCACCTTTTGCAGGTAAACGTGCTGCCAGTCAATTCCATGAAAGAAAGGATGAGTCTTGACCTCCTGGGCACTGCGGGACGAAGCACAAACACAAACTGAGCTTCACAGCCCCGGAGCTGCATGGCTGCCCCTTCTCCTACCCCAAGTGGCTGCATTCAGCCCGACAGTGGGGAAAATGGATCTCTTCAAGGGCCAATGCCAGGACTGTAGCGTGGAGGCCCACCATGCCAGGATCCACCTGACAGGACAGGCAGGCAAGGTGGGCAGTGCGAGAATATCTGGGCTGGAGAAACCCGGAGTCTCCTTTGGAATAAGTAGCTTTGATCCCATAACGGGGCCTCAGCCACACTGGGACTCCCTTCCCCAACTGAGCAGGCTCAGCCCGGCCAGGGGAGTTTTTGAAGCAGGAGAGGCTCAAGGGCCCAACCCAGGGGCCCCTTTATTTTCTGGGTTTACCCCCCATGCTGCAGGGAGAAGAGGGGTTTGGGTGCAGGTGGGAAGCGGATTTCCTGTCGATGGGGCTCTTCCCTCTCTGCAATGATTTGAATTACTTGCACGGAAGAGCATCAGGATTTTTGAAAAATGTAACCAGGATTCTTCAGCCAGTTGGGCTCCCACAGCCCTCGTTCCTCCACTTTCCCAGTGGGGACTCACCCACCACCTTGGCAGCCGAGCCGCTTTGTGACATCCCTCTGGAGAAGCCCCTCCAGGAGAGACTTGAGTTCGGGGGAAAAGGAATCTGGCAGCTCCACATTCTGGGGAGAAAGCAGAGAGCCGATCCAGAACAATGGATCCCTTCTGCTGGAATTGGAGCCCAGAGTGCACCGCGAGGCTTCCAGGATCAAACTCCCCCCTCCAAAGCCCCTTCCCAAGGTGGGAGAACTGAAGCTGCAGCACATCCAGGCTAGAGCCGGTGGCTTTAACTGCACTGTTGATTTCCTTGGAGGAAAAGCTTCGGAGCCCCAGAATACAATGGAATGAAGTGCATCTTGCTGCTGGCTCTTGGATTTTCCTTCCCGTCTTTAACGCTGCTGGGTGGAGCCACTGAGTAGGCCACACATGGAACGTACGAGGAAAGGGGGCTGAGCCACTTACCACGGTGAGCGTCATGCGGTCTATCTCGTGCTTGTCTTTGTTCTTTTGTTGTCTGAAAGGGCTGTGCCTGATGGGAGGAAGAGGAGGAGGAGGAGGAGGAGGAGGAGGAGGAGGAGG
>JANHFM010002230.1:91426-101743 GCA_032468115.1 Grayia smithii
CTGCCCCCCCTGCCCCATTCTTCCCACTCCCAAGCCCCACACGTACCCTTGTGCTTCCGTAGGAGCAGTCCCTTGGCGACGGGCCTCCCTTGCTCAGCCAGACCTCGGGCCTTTCAGGAGTGAACTGCTGGCAGATGTGGGTCTGATCCAGCCTTGGTCCCAAAGGAAAGCTGAGCCTTGCTGGGCTCCAATGGGTCTTGTCAGAGGAGCAACGCTTCAGCTCCGGCATGGCCCCTGTCCCTGGGGATGTGGTGGCACTGCTCCGCTCCACTCCAGGCTGCACTGCAGGAGGACCCTTCTCCCAGACTCTGGCCTGGGGCTCAGCTTTCCAATCAGTCTTGCCGGCCCCCCAGTCACTGCTGGGGCACCACCCCCCGGCTGGGGGCAGGACTGCCCACTGCTTCGGACTGGCTTCCTTCCACAAGCCTCCTAGCTCTATACGGGCAGGGTGGGCACCAGGACTGGCATCTTTGGCACTCTGCCCAGTGCCCTCTCCTTGCTCCTTGCCAACGAGAAAGGATGTCTTTGTCTTTGGCCCGGGGGGCTCTGCAGACCATGGCTTTGGCTTCTCTGTGTCCGGCTTGCCCCACTGAGGAGGGCTGCATTTCCCCTCTCTGGCCCTAGACTCCTGGGGGTGGATCTCCAGTGGATTGCTCCCACGCGCATGGCTGCCCTCGGTGCCCGGCCCTTTGCTGCCCAGGGAGTGCTCCACCCTGGTCTTCTCTCTCTGGTCAGAGCTGCAGGGCAGGTTCCCCGAGAAGCTGCTCCTGGGGGGCCATTTCTCCCAAGGAAAGAAGCTGCTCTCTCTCTGGCCCTCCCTGGCACAAAGCTTCTGGGACTCTCCCCCATATTCTGCCATCAGCTCATCAATGTCCACCACTCTCGATCTGTAGTGATCGGGGGCCTCCTCCTCCTCCTCTCTGCCGAGACCGAGTGCGCCGGATCTCTTCTGCTGGCTATCCTGCTGGAGGGGCGCCAAGTAGGAAGGAGACCTTGCCCCAGGACAGAGGGGCGGGTCAGCTCTGGCCGGAAACCCTTCGGCTGAAGCCTCCGGCTGTCTCTGCAGCAGCTCCTGGTCTCTGGCCTCGGTCGGAGGAGCCTGAGAAGCCCCGGTGTCCGGATGGCCCGAGGCCCCTGTTTCTCCCCTGCGCCTGCCAAGAGGCCTGGCTGGAGAGCTCTCTCCTTCCAAAAAGGGATCGGCTCTTCTGGAAGCGCTCACATGGGGAGCCACAGCCGCAGCTCTCCCAGGCTGGGTATTGATCTCCTCCGAGATTTGGCAAGTGACTGCAAAGTACGTGGCCTTGGGCTCTGAAGGAGAGAGCAGCTGCTTCGGGCTGCTGGGAGGGGAGACCTCCGCCTGCCTGGGCTCTAGTCCACGAAGGGTCTGGGGGCTTCTCTTTGCCGCTGAGCCATCCATCAGTTGCAGGGCGCCTCTTCTGCTGGCCAATTCGGCAGGGCCCTGAGCGGGCTCCCCTGGGTCCTCAAACCTGGCAGAGCCATGGGGCAGAGTCTTCCTTCGCCAGCGGTCTGAACCTTTAGGAGCAGAAACATCACGGAAGCTGCTTGTCCACCTCGTTTCGAAGCTGAGCTCTCGTGACTTTTTTCCTTCCGCCGTGGCCTCCCGCTTTTCTTGGGCTGCTCCGTATCTGGCCGAACACAGCTTCTGTCCTTCAGGGTCCTCCAGCCCCCGAGATGGCTTCAGATCCAGGCTGAAGAGGAGTCCTGGGCAGCTGGCACTTTGCCCCCGGCTGGTCTGGTGATCAAGCACGCCAGTCCTGCCTTCCCAGCCATTGGCCTCGGGTGCCCTGGCTCCAGCCCGCTGCAGGTTGTGACCCAGCACTTTGGACCCCTCCGTCACACCAGCAGGAGCAAGTCGCCTCTCCTTTTCCCTTTCCAACCATGGGGCAAGATTGCCATCATCCTTCATCCTGAAAGAGGCCGCCTGCAGTCTCTCTGGCCTGCTTCCTTCGCTGTAGAAAGCAGCCTGGATCCCGGAAGCAGGGTGGTCCTTCAATGGGCCACTTCCTGAGGCAGAAGCCCCTCTCCAGCCTTCGCTCTTGCCATAGCCACCGGCTCTCCGGTTCTCCTTCAAGTATCTCTGGCGGCGGAGAGTGACGGCCTTCCCTCCAGAGACGGCTGCCACTGCCTCGCTCTGCGCCCTCTCCCCCACGGTCTGCAGTATCTCGTACCTGGGCTCAATCCTTTGAGCCAGCAGGGAATCCTCCATGCCCTTTGAAGCGGGTTGCTCATCCTTCTCCCCCACAGGGTCTTCTGCCCACGTCGGAGAGCCTTCGTCCTCGGTTAAAGGTCTGGGATCTTCGGGTCCTCCGGCCTCCCAGGCGGAGGCTTTGGTTGACTGGCCATCTCCCAGCATTCTCTCCTTCCGAAATTCCTCACCATGGCAGGGCGAGCCTCCAAAGGGCACCATCAGTGACACCAAGGCTGGTTCAGCACCAAGCCGGCTGGCCACCACACTGTGTCTCTGCACGTGATGTTCAAACATGGTGGCTCTGACCGTCTTAGGACAGGCATCTTCAGTGGACGAACTGGACAACGTTCTCGCTTTGGGGCCGAGGACCGAGCCAGGGTCTTCCCCTGGCAATGAGGCATTTAGTCTGCCTTTGGCAAAGCTGCCCTGTCTCTCGGGGGGCTCCTCTCTGGATGGTGTTTCTGCCAGCAGCGGCGGCTTCCAGGGAGTGCCAGCCATGCCGGCTTCTCCAACATCTGCTCCACCGACAGGCAGCGTCTCCTCCTGAAACAAGCAGAGATTTGCATGCATTAGGAAGGTGTTTGGGGCACCTCTCTAACTGGCACCTGCCAGATCAAGTCTTTTTTTTTTTTTAAAGTCAGAGCTGAAAGTGTTCAGGAACACGATGTCATAACACCTTGGTCTTTTTCTTTAAATAGTTCATAGCAGTATATTAATTTTTTTTAATGCAGGGAACAATACAAAGTACATTATACTCCACCATCCATCCAGTAACGTGGATGGGCATTTGCCCCTTGGTTTAAGCAATCTCTTTAAATTTCACGTTCATCCAAAGAAAAGCTTTGTGAAGAGACCGCACCAGACATCACAGCAAATCTGAGACCTTTGCAAAAATGTATACAGCATGGCAAATGTTTATTAAACTGGCTATACAAGCAAAACTACCACCACCTTTTACACTCATACACACACACCCCTACACTTTCACTTCCATGGAGCAGAGCCAGTTAACCAGCACAATCGTTTGACAGATCAATGAATCACTGGGGTTGGGAGGAGCACAAAGGCCCTGTGGCCATCAGGCTGCTAAGAAAGAGCACAAAAAGGGCGTGGCCCTTTCTTTAATCTTGGGACACTTCAATTCCCATAATCCACACGCTGTCTGAGGGATTATGGGAGTTGAAGTTTAAACTTGGGAAGACTAGTGTAACAGCTAGACCCTGATCTAACTGACTGGGAAAAGGGACAATCCTGGAGAGCTGCTTAAGGCGTTCCTAGGCACAGGTGGCTACCCAAAAAAGGCATCAGCAGAGGAAGCTCTTGGGGATCCTGCCCTGCTTAAAGGGCCTATTTCCCTCAGGGTCATACAGGTTTCTCTTTGAGGGAAGAAGTGGAGTTTGGGTTTCCCCCCTTACCTCTGGAGCCTCTTGCATTTCACCAGCAGGCTTCCTGTTCCATTCAGGCGGCCTCTTGGGCTTCAGCTCCCCTGCAGTCACGGGGCCAGAAAACCTGTTTGCAAAGATTCCATGCCATTAAGGAGGAAACACAACCTTTCTGCAATTCCCTCCAATCTTTGCAGCTGAAAGGCAGCTGACTATAATTGTCACACACTTACAAAATCTTAGTGCTGGACTCCCCCAAGGGTTTCTTCCCCCTGCCCCGGAATCGGTCTGCCCACATGTCAACAGGGCATCCCTGGGTTCAATCCTACATCCAAGCTTGTCCAAGACCCCCTGGAACATCTTTTCATCGTTGAGATCCAGACAGAGCTGATAAAATTACCCATAAGCTTCAACCTTCCTGGACCTCCATTTTCGTTAGTTCAGAATTAAAACTGAACTTCATTCTTTCTCACATTATAGATTCCTCCTCCACGGGGCCATTGCTAGCGTCAAAGCCCCAAGGAAGCTTTCCTTCAATGCTGCGATATCTTTCCCAGCTTGATCCCATCCAGACAGGCTGGATTTCCACTCCCAGAATCCCCCAAGCTCAGGGGTGGGCTTCAAAAATTTAAGCAAGGGGTTCTCTGCCCGGTTGCATGGTGGGCGTGGCCATGGTGGGCATGGCCATGGTAGACTGCCTCCTTCCCCATGGTGAGTGTGGGGGCTTTTTGCCTTCCTGGGGCTCTGGGGGTTTTTCTCGAACCTCCGGGAGGGTGAAAATGGCCTCCCCAGGCTCTGGAGGCCCAAACTTCCTGTAGGCCCATTTCTCGCCCTCCCTGAGCCTCTGCATGCGCCCTGCATTTACCTGCCTCCAAAATGGACCACGTGGGGACTCTGGGGCCAGCCAGGAGTAGGATTTGGGGGTTCTCTGAACTGCACAGAATCTTAGCTAGACATTCTCCCAAACCCCTATGAACCCCCAGCAGCCCACCCCTGCCCGAGCTGCACGGGATTGTGGGAGTGAAATTCAACCAGAAGGTCCCAGCTTCAAGGCCATTTTCCCCATCACTTACATCTTTGTCAAATCTGTGGAAAGAGGCCGTGAGTGGAAGGGGCGGCGCAGGCCTCCTGCCTTGAAACCCGTGTTCTCTGCCGTCAGCACTTGAATCCTCTGCTTGATGTTCAGTATCCGGATCTCCTTTCCGGGGCTGCCGCAGAGGGACTCGCTCTCGGTGGGAGCCCAAGGCTTTGCTGGTAGGTCCAGGAGCGGGACGGTCTTTTTAACGCAGCCTCTGTGGTTGCCGTCTGAGGCATCGAGTGGGTTGGCATTCCTTAAGCTGGCCTCCTGGGGAGTGACCTCTCCCCTCTCCCCCAAAAGCTGGCCTTGGTTAGCACTGGGCTGCCCCACCCTGGGCTTCCCCTGGCTTCCCAGCTCCCACGGAACCCTCTCCTCCCGTGTGCAGTTTTGCCCCGTGTCTTCCGGGACGGTCTGACCTGGGGGAGCTGAGGGCAAACAGCTTTGGTGGGACTCCGCCAGCTGGCTGGCACTTTTTGCCCTGGGCCCAGATGGGGCAGCCTCACTTAAGCCGGCTGCTGCGCTCCTCGTTCCTGTGGCTTCCTGGGCCCTGTCGCTGACCACAAGGAAGCTCTTCTCTCTGCTCTCAGCCAGACAAGGCTTTTTCTGCCGGGAGGACTCCCGGGTTTCAAATCTGCCTGTGAGATCCGTGGGGAGCGGCCTTGGTTTTGGGGGCCCTGGGCCAGCAACAGCCTCGGGAGGAGCTGGTTGCATTTGCTCCTGCCAGGATCCCCAAAAGCCAGCTGAAGCTGTGGGTCTCCCTCCTGCCTGGGAGTGCATCTCAGTGGGCAGAGCAGTGGCCATGCTGCTAGCCGAACCCTTGGCCCCCCCCGCAAAGGCCTCCTTCCAGTGAGGGGCCCAGGAGACTGGCCGGGGGTCCGTGGAAAGTGAGGGCTGCCTACGGGGCCACTTCTCTGACTGGGAGCGTAGCAGCTGCCCCTCCTGGGCCTTGGACCCTCCCTCTTCCGCCCTCCCCTTCGCAGGCCTTCTGCTTTCAAAGAGGATGACGGTGTTGGCCTGAGGACTCAGGTAGAAGGGCAGGTGGGCGACTGGCTCCATGGGGCCTTTGCTCTCCATCGGTTTTTGATCCAGCAGCGGTGGGACGTTTCCAGGCGACCCCTTGGCCGCGTCTTCCAAGGCCTGGGCAAAGGTGTGGGGCTTTGACGTAGCACTGCTGGGCTTGAGTGCTGAGACGGGCGGTTTCACTGTAGCAAACGTGTCGGAAGACATCTCCCGGGAGAAGGGCTTGGGGGCCCAAGGGGGCCTGGACGCGGTGGAGGGCATGGTGGCGGGACCCATGGGATTCCCCCTGCCCTCCAGGATGAGCGGAGCCAGTGCACGGGGGGCCTCCACGGGTTTCTGGCTAGCGTCAGACAGCGAGCTGATAAAGGAGTGCCGGAAGGCGGCCTCGGCTCTTGGTTCGCTTATGCCGGCCAGCGAAGCCAGGGCAGAGCCGAGTTCAACTTGTGTGGCCATTGCTCTGAAGGGCCTCATGGAATTGGGAAGGCGAGGGTCCCACCAGAAGGAGCCCCCTACGAGAAATGGAGATATCAGGCGTTTATATGAGGCTGAGAGGCCGGCGGTTCTAGCTACCTTGTTCCCACAGGTATTCCCATTCCAAATGATCGTAGCAGTTGCTTTCAGGCCCACCAAAAGGGACCTGAACCTCTGCTCTCCCCAAAAGGCACCCCATTCTGCTCACTTTCTCGAGTCCCAGCACACAGACACAGGCGTGCAAGTGCACACGCTCCATCCCACCCCTCCCACAGATGCATTTTAGCCTCCCAAGGCCCACCCGGTTCCGTTCTCAAGAAGCCCTTTCACACAACCTGAGTGTCCTGGCCCATTTCACAAGGATTCCACTTGGGAAGGAATCTGACTCCAGGGAGGATCATTCTGAAGCAGATCTTCTCAAGGAACCCACAAAAGCGGCTGGAGAGAAACAGCCTCGAGGATTCAGGGAAGGCCGATCCTGTGAATGAAAAAAAAGACAAGACAAGACATTCAGTGGCCGAGGAAGACACTTCTTGCCTCCTACCCAGGACTGATAACCTGGACCCCAAGCTGACCCCTCCCTTGCCCCCCCTAAGTTCTGGGCCTCCTCTCTGCCCCACTCCCTCAAGGCAAGAGAGGGTCAGAGCCACTTCTGGGTCTGGCAAGCACAGCCTCGCCACCTTGGGAACAGGACAGGCGATCCGGGAATTTAATTGGCTTTGGTTAAAAAAAAAGAAACCCTCGACATCCAATTAAAAGCAACTAATCCACATGTGCATGCCGAGCATTTCATTACGAAGGAAGCAGCTGATGATTGGGATGCAAACAGCTCCTGGGGGGAATGGGAGGGCAGGAGCTACCTTTTCCCAGGAGGGATCCCCAAGGCCAGATTAGGGGAGGGGGGAGGGAGGGATGCAGTCAAATATTTCAAGCAACTTCCCAGGCAATTCCCAGAGTAGGAACCAGATGTGGCCAGCATCTCTTTTTCATTAGGGATGTTAGGGAAACATTCCTAAATCCAAACCAACTCAACACAGTTCCCAGATGCTTCCTCTGCTCGGAAAGGGGGCTCAGTGGGCTTGCAGGCACCGTTCCGGATGCTCCCAGGTGCACCAATCTAGCCGAGTTCCCTGCAAACCCTCCCTCTGGCTAGGTGAGAGGAGGCAGAGGGCTGCTCTTCGCCTCCCAGGAACAGAAAGGCCCTGCCGAGAGGTCGTCTGCTGGCTTAGACAGGAAACAAGCCGTGGTTTGTGGAGTGTATTATAAGCAGACACGTCTCTGTAATCAGGCAGGCTTGTGGCCTGGACCCTGGCATTACGACAGAGCAATTAAGGTGGCTTTACAGTAACCAGCAGACCTTAATCCCCACCCCTCCCCAGGCTGGCTGAAACCATTCGCTCAGAAGCAGGACTTCCCAGAACCTAGCATAAAATATTGGGGGGGAGGGAGGGACTGTCATGGACCCCACTGGACCCCCTCCTCTCCAGGGGCTGCCCAGAGGGAACCGGGGCCTGCCTTTTCCTTTCAGCACAGAAGAACCCACGTGGATCCAGAGAGTAGAAGAATGGGGGCGGGAGGCTGCCCAGGTCGAATGGATCTTCTTCCGGATCTCTGCCCTCCTGCAGCCGTGGCCAAAGCCACCAAGTCCTGCAGCTGCCTCCAATTTCACCGACTCCGCCCTGCTCACACGATCAGAGGGGGAATCAGGCTAAGAGAGGCAACCTGCAGGCAAGGCTCGTGGACAGCAGGAAACAAGCCCATGGTGCACAGCAAGGCTGACTCATCTCCTGGACTTCCTCATTCCACCTTGCAGATGGTCCACTGAGGCCTCTGGGCGGCCAGAGGGCTGCTGACCCATCGTGCCACAGGGAGCCCCTCCAGCCAAAGGCTCCTTCCCCCCTTTCTTGTGCCCTGGGAGCCTCGGTCTGTGCACCTGGCAATAAGCGCCTTGTGTCTGCACTGAGTGATCTCCGAATCCCCAGATCCCAAGACCACCTGCTTCCTAAGATCTCTTCAAGCTGAGTTTAAAGCTGGTACCTCCCCATCCAGGCGTGATGCCTCTGGCCCTCTCAGCTTATAGGGCCATTTCCTCCGGCAGCAACCAAAGGTGGCTCTTTCCTGCCCCCTCCCCGCTCCAGTCTTCCTCGGGCAGACCCTGGCCGCTCACTGCAAGGACACAATGGCCTCGGTGGAAGCACCTCCGGTCCAAGGCGCTGAGCAGAGGGCGTTACGTCAGGAAACAAAGGCCAAGGTCTTCAGAAAGGCTCCCGAACATCCGGCAGTCTTTGCCCAGGCCCCAATGCGGTCAAATGATATCCGTCCGGGAGTGGTCTTCTAACAGCCCCTTCCCCAAAAGGAACCCGGGGGGGGGTCTCTCTGCACTAGAGCTGACCCTGCTGAAGGCCAGGCCCAGCCACCGCGCTCCAGCAGCTCCTTCCTTGCACGAATCTCAGACCCACCTTGGATTCTCAAGCTGCGGCAGCCATTCGGAGACCCAGCCCCAAAGGGAAGCTCTGGATGCCAACGCACAAACAGAGCGGGAAGAAGCCTTGTGACAAAGCTGCTGCAGCACAGCAGAAGGACAAGAAAGAGATGGACGCATCTTATCCACCCGGAGAGAGACCCCTTGTGCCAATTCCATGGAGCCAAAGAGAGGCCCGCCTCTGGATCAGGCCGGGGGTCTACTTTCATTCAGCCCTTCTGCAAGAGCTGACTTCGAGGCAGAGGCATCCCTGGCAGAGCCCCCCACCCACCAGATAGCCCTCCAGGCAGCATGACCCTCTTTGTTCTTACCGACAAGCCATTAAACACAAGAAGTAACACTTGCAGCTTCTGCACACAGGCAGGCAGCCCAAGGAGACGCTTTGCAAAGGAACCCTCTTTTGAATTTCTGGTACGGATCCCTCTAAAGCAACGTAGCAACGGCCCCAGTGCCCTCGTGCCCAGCGCTCTCTGGAGAACGCAGCTGGCAACCAGCAGGGCCCAGAGACAGAAGTCGGGGCAGAGAAGGGGGCTGGGTCTTTCAAGCACCAGCCGTTTCCCAGGCTGTTTGTTCCAACGTGGAGTCACGGGCAGGGAGGGGAAGGCAAGCTGGCACAGGACTGGCAGCATCTCTGGGTAGCCGAACAAAGAGCTCTTGCAGACAGCCCACAATTCCTGGCACCCGGCACATGGGAGAACCGGGTGAGCTGCGGGCAGCTGCAACTGAGCGGGAGAGCCCCACATGCCAGGAGGCCAGGCTTTCTCTCCAGGGCAAAACGAGTGGCTCACCTGTTGACCTCCCCCAACCTGGTGCCCACCAAGGAGGGCTGCAACTCAGCAAAGGTGTTCAAGTCAAACATGTCAACCTCCCACCTGACCAAGGGGCAGGCACAGCCCCTTCCCAGCAAGGGCAGGCACTCCCTCCTTCCCTCCCCCACCCCCAGCCAGTTATCAGTGTTGCTAAAGGAGCAACTGGTTTTACAATATTTTACTGCCCTCAAAATCCATCATATATGATCACAGATTCTGATTTATTTCACCCAAAACATGAAGCCTTGATCATTTCCAAGGGGACCAGGTTCACTTCCACCTGCAGTTGCCTGTCTCCCGGGCACTCTTCAAGGGAATCTGTGCAGAGGAATCGGTCCTCGGTCCCCATGGACACACCCGAGGGAATCTTGGCCCGCTGCCAAGCTAAGGGCAGACCGCTCCCTCCAAGCAGCACCTCAGCTAAGCAGCCAGCCACCCACCTTCTGGGCTAGGTACCCCAGGGCTCGGCTGCCTCCCCTGCAGCCAAGACAGACCCTGGGCCGGGGCTGCGTTTTCCTTATTAGCAACCTTACCCACAGGACATGCCCCAACGGAGACAGTAAGCAATGCCACCCCTGCAAAGGACTGGCAGTGGCCTGCCCAGACCTGTTCTACTGTATCTTGCCTGGCACGCTGTGCCGACCTTTGACCTGAGATTCTGCCCAGAGCTGGTTCTCCTCAGGGCCTTCAGAAGCTGGCACTGGCCCCGTTATATGGCAGTGGAAGCCAACCCCCCAGCAGCCCCCACCCCACCCTCCAGGATGGACTATGGAACCAGCTTCATGGGTCTCACCTTCTGCTCCACTTCTCTCCCGATTCCCGAAGCCGAGAAACCTGATCTCTCCCAGCTGTCTGCATAAAAAGGA
>JANHFM010002232.1:76725-93502 GCA_032468115.1 Grayia smithii
TGGCTGGGGAATTCTGGGAGTTGAAGTCCACACATCTTCCAGTGGCCAAGGTTGAGAAACACTGGCTTAAGTTAAGCCTAACTACATCAATACAGTTTTCTTGGAAGCATTATGTAACATGTTTAGCCAACAATCCTGAAATTCCCAGGCAGTTTCTTCATTCAAGTCCAACTAGGATTGACCCTGCTTAGCTTCTAAGATGAGCCAAGGTTGTCTGGTTGACTGGGTTCACCATCTGCTGAGACCACAGACTAGTAACTACTGATGAGCAAAAATACCAACACATTTAACTCTTGAAAACCAAACTAAACCACAAATCTAATGCTCATTACCTTGCTTGGATTCTACAGTATTGAGATAATTTGCTATGGATGCCAAATTTTCAGATGCTGCTAGCACTTCCAGTACTATAACTTGAATGCCAAAAACACATTTTGTAAAAACTTTCTGTTGCTGGGGCTTAATGCTGCTTTGGATTTTGGATCAACTAAGCTAATGGAAGAATTTGCTGTGAAGCTCATTTTCCCGTGTATTAATGCATACTAAGGATGAAAAGAACACGTGATCAGGCTGCCGACACCTCATAACTTCCATAACTTAGCTGGGGACTTATTATATGATTTTTCTTAATTGGTGTTTAGAATGTTTATTCCCTGAAAATTATAAATAGGACTGAACAATGTTGTTTCCTCAAAAACCTACATAAAAAAGCATATCTTTGCCTTAATTAATAAACAAGTGTCTATAAAAAAAGATGTTTGTTTATTATAACCACAAAGCAATTGAGCAAGATTCCCATGATTCCTTTTTGTAAACAATGTTCAATTCCCTTCCTGAACATTTCCCTATTTTTTCAGGGCTGATTCTTTGTCACAAGTATCCATTGTTCCATTTATGCATTCTAGCACTGGAATTATTTAGTTGCAGATACATGGATTTTAACTGTTGCCTGAATAATTTATTCTGTATCTTACAAATATTTTTTTTTTTTAGACACCCATCAAAGCCAGTAACTTTGGGCGGTTAACAATAAGCAGTTAAAATTTTAAAACAATTCATTCGTTTATTTGGTATATTTCTATAGCCACTGATTTCACAAAAATGTCACTCTGGGCAGCATACAATATAACAGTTAAAAAAGGCTCCATAGCAATCTAAAAACAGTAAAAACTAAATAAAAAGGACATATCAAATACACCTGAAAAACCCAGGAATGTGGGAGAACAAACACAACTTGCTCTCATATAGCGTCCTTGTAGGCTGCCCCTTGGATCACCATGGATGGTTAAAAAAGAAAGAAGAGAAAAGAAGTTTTAAGGGCCTTTTGGAAGGCCAACAGAGATGGGGCTAATATCAGGGTAATCCAGAGGGCAGGGGCTATAGCAGAAAAGGCATGCCAGCCAGGTGGAAATCCTTTGAAGATGGGACTTGCTGCATGTCCCCCCCTGCCTGACTTGGTGGGATAGGTAAATTCAATTGGGAAGATGTTATGTAAGAAGTTGTAAGATATCACAACTACAAAGATTTTACAATAAATAGCAGCACAAAAAAAAAAATCACAATTACTAACTTCATCTTCTTTTCATGCACTCAGAGCCTTGGCCTTGGCACAATAAATTGTTTACACAATTCCAACCATTTATTTTTAAGTTATAAAGTGGAAACATCATTAAAAATAAAATAAACATTTATATTATCTTTTCTCTAAAGATAATCCATTGCGCTATCTCTATATTACATGTGAGAATTGTTCTAGCATGTTAATTGAAGTTTGTTTTATTTATTTATTTATTTATTTATTTATTTATTTATTTATTTATTTAACGTAATTTATATGCCGCCCTTCTCCCGAAGGACTCAGGGCGGCTCACAAAAGTTAAAAAGCAGTATACATAAACAAGAATTTAAAATTCATTTAATGCCTACAATGCTATTTACTTCCTTCAAATAAATTTGTTTTTTTCCCTAAGGAGAAAAACCGTATCAGTGTGACTTTAAGGACTGTGAACGAAGATTCTCTCGTTCAGATCAACTCAAAAGGCACCAAAGGCGACATACAGGTTTGTTGTATATCTGAGCTTTTGACATTTGTTGCAATTTGCGGTTTCCCTTACCAAGGGTATGTGAAATGGAGTTCTAATTTTTTTTTGCTTTTAAGAGCACTAAAGGCTGGGACTATGACCTTTTATATGTTTGTATAAGTTCAGAAATATAATACAAAGAAGCAGTGCTGAACTTAGGTTGCGATTATTTATATGCCCCTTAAAAATATAGTAATGTTAGTACAGTTCAGTTAGTCTGTACCTTGGGAAGAGCGTTTGTGCGTTAGATGTAGTTACTGTAGATAATTTGATTATTTATAACCATATATGCTGAGCCTAGGCAATCCTGAAAACTAACTTCTTGGCCTGAAATGCTGGGAAGTAATTCTTTCCCTATGCTTGATAAATAATGTGGGAAGGTAATATTGATTATATTCCTTGATAGTTGAAATGAAACCTTAACTTAACAAATCTTAAGAAGTTTAATAATTTGTTTTAGAAATGATACAGGTGATTCTTGACTTACGACTATTGTTTTAGCAACCATTCAAAGCCATGGCAGTGCTGAATGAAGGGACTTAAAACCTCAGGGATGCTGCAACTTTTCTCCAGCCACCTATCTTTTCCCCATCTTTGCCCTTTTGGCCCTCTGTGGCCCCTGCCACTCTACCTGACCTTTGTAGCTTTCTTGCTGTTGCTGCTGATCTAGCATACACAGCCTGGTCCTTTGCAAGGCAATGCTGGACACATTAAGCTTTCTTCTCCAGGTCTCACATAGTGATTGCCTCTTGAGACAATGGCCTGGGGAAAATGGCCTCATATGCAGGGATGAAATCCAGCAGGTTCTGACAGGTTCGGGAGAACTGATAGTGGAAATTTTGAGCAGTTCGGAGAACCAGCAAATACCACCTCTGGTTGGCCCCAGAGTGGGGTGGGAATGGAGATTTTGCAGTATCCTTCCCCTACCACGCCCACCAAGCCCACCACGCCCATCAAGCCACGCCCACAGAACCAGTAGTAAAAAAAAATTGGATTTCACCACTGCTCATATGGCTAGCAGTTGTGAAGGACCAGCCCTGGCATAACGCATCATTAGTGGGAGCAAGATGGTCAGCTCAGATGGCAGAGTTCAGGATATGAGGGGTTTCACAGTGCAGGACAGTGAAAGTGACTGCCAGCTGGGGCTTCTTAGGGTGGGGTGGCAGCTTTGCTTCCTGAGGTGGCAGCAAAAGCAATGACAGAGTGTAAGTAAAAGCGTAATAAAAGCCATCCAATCTTCATTTCTGACATTATTCCTTAAAAGAACATTAGTGGCTTTTCAGTAATATTGCCCACAAAGAAAACATTCAAGTCAAAGCACTAGGGATAAGAAGGCTCCCAGAGTTCCTAAATCATGCAAGCAAATTTGTATCTCAGTTTTAACAACTTTCTCTTTCCAAAATAAAATAGTGTTGAGCACATCCCTGTCCTGTCACTCTACGCCAGTGGCCCCCAATCTTTTGGGCACCAGGGACTGGTTCCATGTTTTTCCATGGACCGGAGGGTGCTTGGTTTCACGTCCTGCCTGCATCCCGTAGATGGGGCTTCACTTGTTGGGCGGACCAGTTTCTGGCATGCCTTGGACCAGTGCTGGTCCATGGACTTCTGCTATACATCATACACCATAATCCCATCAATTTTCTTATATGTTTGGAATCTGCAGAGAAGTTGTCAAACTTTATGAATTGGCATCACCGAATCCTTGCAAAAAGTCCTATTCTGGTGCCACCATCTTACAGGAGAATCACAAAGGTTGCATCAGTTCCTCTCTGTCCCACCATTATTTTGTGAAGTAACTAGAGTTATTCAATGTACTCTAACTCAAGTCATCAATCCTAACCCAAATACATCGGACAGTATAAACAAACATACCTCATGTTTTTCAGCTTACTTTGCACTGCAGGCTAATGAAAGAAAAACTCTTGTGCATGTGTAGAGGGTATAGAGAGTGACCTTGAGGGAGAGAGGGAAGATCCATTATCAAAGCAACAAACATAAATGTAGCTTAAACCCATGCAAAGAGGAATTCATGAATAAGGACTGTCACATTCCTAATTCTCAAGAAGATTAAAAAAGGGAGAAGGGAAAGAATATTCAGAATTAACATGATTCTGATACTATGGTCACTCTAATAAAAGTAGGACAAGTGGCATCGATTTTTCACTCTGGTCTACCTTATGGGACTGACAGTTTGTTTCAAACAAATATATAGGTTCAATAAAGATCACACCACTGACTAAATGTCTAATTGTTCAAACAGAAATAAAATTCATTAAGTTGAGTAAGGTTTTAGATAAGTAACTATGACTTCAGCCGTAGTACTTTTTTAAAAAAGCTGTTCTCTTAAGAAATTATGAGGAAATATTTCTATGCAACGACATGCTTGCATAGATATCTACAGATTAGAAATACTTTATATGATTTATTTATTTCATCATATTTATATGGCTGCTCTTATTTAAAAATACGTAATTCAAATAACTAATTTACATAGTATAATAACAGAGATTTGGAGCTCCTTTTATGGACAGTCGTAAGTAAGTAAGCTTAGAAGAGAGATAAGTGATTGATATTATGTGCACAGTTAATTTTTAAAGAATCTTCTAAATACAGAAAATAAACTTAGATTTCTTTTTTTTTTTTTAAATCACATTATGGGTAAAGTTTTTAAAAAGTGCTTGTGAAGAATGCTGTACTGAACTGAAATGGAAAAAACTGCACATTATTAAAGGACAGTTTCAAAGTGAATTGAGAAATAACAACCACAATCAAGTCATGTCTCTTATTTCCAATTTTTCAAGTTTTCACTCCAAAGTGAATTCATGCTTCCATTTTTTGCCAGAAACCAAGGCATGGTAAAAGCACTAAATGGAGTTAAAAAGGACAAAGAGGCTGAGAAAGGTCAGATAGTTGAGTTGCTTGATTAATGCGACTAGAGATGTGAAGGTTTGTACTTAGGGCCAGAAATGGCAATTGCCAAGTAAAAGTAAAAGTCTTATGTTTCTGAAATTCAGAAGAATTGATACTCTTATACTCTTGTAAAGGTACTAGAATACAAGAATAGATCTATTTTATGTATTTAGGAGTCAAACCATTCCAATGCAAAACCTGTCAGAGAAAGTTCTCTCGATCTGATCACCTGAAGACTCACACTAGGACTCATACAGGTAAAACAAGTGCGTATACTTTTTCCCATTTATATATTCTTATTTATTTTATTGAAAATTAAATTATGATATTCCTAGGAATTATTCTGGGCATATGTGATATTGATATGTCTCGGCTATTACAGAGAAAATAATGCTTGAGGGGGACACACTCAACTTTGGCAACTTTAAAACTTGTGAACTTCAATTCCCAGAATTCCCCAGCCAGCCATGGGAATTCTGAGAGTTGACATCCACATGTCTTAAAGTTGCCAAAGTTGGACACACCTGGCTTAGAGCAAAATCAAGAGTCATGACTTTGGCAGAAGAATTAAGTTCAGGTGACAAGAATTTACAGTTGCCCTAATCTGTCTTTTTAACTCAACTTAATTTGAGGCTGCAACTTATAGCCAACATTCTAAATAGGACACACAGACCCAAATCTTACCGTGTTTCCCCCAAAATAAGACCCACCCTGAAAATAAGCCCTAGCCTGATTTTTGGGGGTGGACCTAATATAAACCCTACCCCCAAAATAGACGTGGCCAGCACAAGAGGCAGCAAGTGTGCGGGGGCTGATTGCGACTGGTAGCAGACACAGCCTACTGGCCCTTTGGCGCAGCACAAATATTGATAAGTCAAAGCATGGAGGCAGAGGCGGGGGAAGAAGACAGGCGATCTGGACGTGCTGTGCAACTGCCTGACTCATGGGAGGCTCGGGAAAGGCTTGTGTGGCACCACCAGAAGCATGCGGAGGCAGAGGCATGGGGGATGGAAAAGACAGGTGACCCTCATGCCCTGCTTGTTTGGTGCAGCCATAGGCAAGCTGAGCGACGATGGGATAGAGTGGGTGGCGCATTAGGATTGCCTCCGCCTGGCTCTGCTGCTGCGCACTTTTTGCCCAGAGGGAGGTAAGCTTTGTCTGCTTACAAAGGGATAAGGTTATCTACATAGATGCTGTGCTTGTTTGGTACAGATTTAGGGCTGAGACATTTTGTAATCACTCTGATCTTTGGACCACAAGTTTATTCAACTGAGGGATTAAACAGGGAACTGAATCCCTGTTATTAAATGTACATTTAAGACACCTGTGCATAAATATGTATTTAAGACACAGGCATTAATTTAAATCGATGATGGTTTAAAGTATTTTAAATTGTACTTTTAATATTTTTATTACAAATCTTGTTCTTATATTATTATTATTATTGCAAACTTTCAAGTGGCTATGGTAGTTAGTACCATAAAATGTAATGTAAAGCCTTGCTGGCCATTTTTCCTTTAAGCAACCTTGTGAAATTTGACTATTCTAAGTCAAAAAGAGGTTATTATATTATATTATATTATATTATATTATATTATATTATATTATATTATAATATTGTAAATATATATTATATAAATATAAATGTATGTATAATATAATAATATAATATAAATGTTCAAACTATGAATAGATATAATACTTAAGGAAAACATCTTTTTATAAATCTAAAAATAATGGAAGGTTTAACTGAGAAAATAATCTACTGAGCACCTTCTATATAGTATATATACTGGAAGCTCTCTGAACTCTTCAGAGTACAAAAATATTGCAAACATATAGAACACATTTTTATTTAAAAGCAATAGAAACTGAGAGGTTAACTCAACTTTTATTGGAATCTTTAGAAAGTTGAGCATGAGCTTAATGAAGCACCCTATGGTCAAAAGATAGGCATCTACTTCAACTCTAAGCTACGATGCCGCAGTGGTTAGAATGCAGGCTAACTCTGCCCACAGCCAGGTGTTTGATTCTGACCTGCTCAAGATTTCCATCCTTCCAAGTTTAGTAAAATGATGGGGGCAATCTGCTGACATTTGTAAACCACTTAGAAAGTACTGTAAAGCAGGGGTCTCCAACCTTGGCAACTTTAAGACTTGTGGACTTGAACTCCCAGAATTCCTCAGCCAGCAAAGTTTAAAGTTGCCACGGTTGGAGACCCCTGCTGTAAAGCGTTAGGCAGTGGTGTATAAGTTTAAGTGCTATTGCTGTTAAAGTTCTAGGAGGGGATAAGGCAATAGTATGTATTAGGAATATGAGGATAATGTATAACTGTACATTTTGTTAACAGGTGAAAAACCTTTCAGCTGTCGGTGGCCCAGCTGCCAAAAAAAATTTGCTCGTTCTGATGAATTGGTCCGTCATCATAATATGCACAACAGGAACATGACTAAACTTCAGCTTACCCTTTAGATGTTTCATACTTTTTGCACAACCCAGATGGAATACTATGAATTGTTGCAAACATTTTCAGCTATCATCTCTTTGCTTGTAAGGAAATCTTCAGATGCCTTCAGCTTGGACTTCGGAATTTTCCATTCCAAACCTCAAATGGTTTAAATTTGTAACATTATTATATAACTATGTTGGCTAGGTTACACTTTAAATTTTGCTATAGACTCTAGTTTATGTATATTTGTTCTTTCCTTAAGAAGATTTTGTAATTATTTTTTACTTGAAATTTGTCACAGTGCTCAGTCATACTCATGCATAATGAATGGTATATGCAAACCTCAATTCATACTGCAGTCCTATACAATATATAGTCAGATGAATAACCTCCACATTATCCAAGGCAGGACAATTTTATTCTCCTTGGAGAATTCTTACATAAGCGAACTAATCCAAATCCCCATTTGCAACTCTCAGAACTGTGGATGTAATATTTTTATATAGATAAATAGATATAAACAACACATTTGAGAGGTGAGGGTAAATGCATCTTCCACTGTGCATTGAAATGTTGCATCTCACAATTATTTTGTGATGTTCCCACGTATCTCTACATTGAAGGTAGGGGATGTCTAGGGAGGCATTAACATATGCCTATCGTGTGAGGCCCCTTCAAACTTCATTGAATATTTGTTGTGTGTATGCTTCTGTGTGTGCATGTGTGCATGTGTTTGTGTGTGTATAAGTCAGATTGTGCATGCTGTTAACATCTTGATCTATACACAGTTATTTATCTGCATAGAGATGATAAGCTTATACTATATATGTGTATTCTTTCTCTATATAATTGGGAATTTTGCCTTTGAAGGATTCCCTGTCATATGGGGACAGCCTAATACACATACTCATGCATTCATATGTTGTGTTCAAATCCTGATTACGCATTACTCGTGACCAATTGCCATGATGATCCTATGTATAGTCAGTAAACATGATCTAAAAGATCTGCCATCTATGTGGTGCCAAGACTGATAATGAAACAATGAATTTCTAGTTTATCTTATTTTTGGAAAACCAAAAAGTGATTTTCTAGAACCTGCTTATGGAAGAGCAACAGATAATACAGATTTCATTTCTAAAAGTAAAGGAGGGAATCCTCCTTATGTCTGATTTTTTACCTTATCCCATCACATTTGCATTTAAATATACAATCTATCATTCCTTTTTTTGCCCTGATAAAAAAGGAGAAAGTGACAATGTATGTGAAATCTTTTCAGTAAGTTGACAATGCAATCCCGTCCTGAAAATAACCATCACTGAACTCAATTGGACAGACAAGTCAATATACATAAAAGTGCTGTGAAACACCGTGTTGATTAGTACTATCATTCTGGGATGTAACAGAATGTCTTTTCCAAATTTGGTGATATAAAAGGATTCAATATTTTTTTGTACTAAAAATGAGATTCTTGCACCAAAGTTAACTGATTTTTATCAATAAGTGTCATGTAGAAAAATTGTATGATTTTGGATTTTTTATATTGTGAAGCTGGTCTAAATTGAGAATAGGTCCTTGCACAACATATGGTCATATAATTATAGAAATTTAGGGTTTCTTTACCATGCAGCCATGCTGGTTATATGGCTAGCAAGTTGTATAAAATTAAAATTGAACTTAAGAGGCTGGTCCAGATTTTCCATTAACATATGGCTCTTAAGCTTAAACAAATAGCTCTTACGTCACTTGAACCTCATTTACAATTATATGTGCAAGAAACCCAAAAATAAAATTTAAAAATGCCCAAATGTGAGGAAATATATTATTTCAGGATTTGAGGTTTATTATTTACTGTTAATTGATTGAAATGGTGTATATATCTCTATCTATAAATATATATATATCAAGTAATGTATTTGCTTTCAAATGATTAAATTTAGAAAGCAAATAAACATGAGAATTGTTAGGAATCAGAAATTCCTGAAAACTATGGATACCACAAAGACTGTACTTGTGTTGTTCACTGAACTTTCAAATAAAGCCCATTTAAAGAGAAATAAATAAGGGTCCAACAGATGTCTTATTTCATGGCATATTAGCTTTCAAAATTTCTTCAATAGTGTTGACTTCTTTTGTATATAAAGGAAAATCAGAGTGACCACTAGTTAACCTATTTAGGCCTTGACCACAATCTATCCTTCTCACTGGGGAATTGTACTGACAACAGTATCACATTTCATATTATGTTGTAGATCTTCACTTTTCCCCCAGACACTGATAGGAGCTCTTTAAGAAAAAGACCCCAAAACCACACTGGTTTCATTTACCTTCAGTAAATTATTTCTGCTATTTTGGTGCAGACTTCAACACTCTCAGTACAAACTTAATGTAGCTATGCCAGGGTAGGCATTTCAGTTTATTCCTTTTAAAATCATAACCTCATTCTACACAAAACTGGGGGTGCTGCACTCTATATTGTTAATCATAAATACATTTTTATTACAAAATTCTTCTAGTGAAGCTGTGCTGTCACATGAGAAATGAATGTACTGTGAGTTTTATCCTAGTAACATTTCTTAATTATAGTTTGATTTAGAAAGAGTGCATAGATCAAGATCTCCTAGTCATTTTTATGGAGAGCATTCAACGCAAACCTGCCTCTTAGATATTAAGATAGATAGGAAGTTATAACTTCCACTACCCCAAACAACTTTGGCCAATATTCTAACCTACATATTATCTTGATACAAGTATATGATAAATACTATAGTAATTTGATGACATGGATATTCTTGCTGTAGGTAGTAAGGTATAAAAATCAGTAGAAAATATATTAGCAATCAAACCATTGGATTTTACCAAGCAGCAAAGATATATTTGGGCATATGGCTTTAATTTTTTTTAATCTTAAATTTAACCTGTATATTTTTTTTTCTTAAAAATATGATGACAACATTCAATTTTTCCATATTCAGATATAAAACAAAAAACACTAAAGTGAAGTGGCTTAATTCCCTTCATTGAGTACAGCTGCATCTTCTAGGATAACACAACAGTTAATTCTTCAAGTCGTCTTTCTTGCTTGGGAATTTAATCACTATTTCAAGGGAACTGTGACTCATTTGTATCAGTCAGTTTTATCTTTTGCTGTCAAAAGACAGTGTGCCTCTGGAGAAACTCATAGCAAGAATGGCAAAAAAAGGTTTGGAAAAAGTAAGCCATATATACACACATATTCATTTTTATTATACACCTTTTTATTTAAAGCTATTTTCCCTTACTTTTCAGCCAGCATCATCAGTTCTATTAAAAACTGAATAATCAGATGGTCCCAGTCTTCATGGTCCCAATCTAAAAATTAAAAAAATAACAAAATAAAATAAAAATAAGATATAAGGAAAGGGATATAGGGAGAAGATTCTCCCATACTAATACAGTTGCCTAGGCAGACAGAAAGCCCTTAAGCCCTCCAGGTTAAGTACCTATTGCTTCAACATTAAGCATCTGAATGAAAAGTTCTGACTTCAAAGGAATGTAGAAATACATTCAAATACATCAAAATAATATAGAAGGGGCTTATTTTACAAAGCACCAGAAGGTAAGACAATGGATGGAAATTAATCAAGGAGTGAAGGAACCTGGAATTAATGAGAAACTTCCTTAACAGTGAGAACAATTAACGTCTGGAACAGCTTGCCTTCAGTAGTTGTGGATGCTTCATCACTGGAGGTTCTTAAGAAGAGACTAGACAGCCACTTGTCTGGAATGGAATAGGGCAGTGATGGTGAACCTTTTAGACACCGAGTGCCCAAACTGCGCCCGTGCATGCCCAAACTGAAAGGCATATGTGAACGCAGATGTGCACATGCATATATGCACAGCAGAGACCCAAAGACCAGCTGGCCAGTGGGAGGCGGGGCATCCCAACACCAGCAGCGCGGCAAGAGGTAAAGATCTTTTTATTTCGTGAGCTTCTGTTTCGTTGTTTGCAGGGAAACAGAAGCTCACGAAACAAACGCCACAGAGATCTGACCACAGAGAGGGCTCTGCATGCCACCTCTGGCATACGTGCCATAGGTTTGCCATCACTGCTTTTCTAGAAGACCTGAAGGTCCCTTCCAGCTCTATTCTGACTAAAAATAGTGTCATGTTTAGCATAACACAAAGCTTTACCATTAGTATCCCATAGGAATATTTGAAAACATTTATACAATAAGCCAAACACAGTTAAATAAAGCCCATTTTTCCAATTCAACTTGATTTCCCATCTATTTAAAAAAAAATCAAGCACATTTTCAGATGATGTATGAGTGCATCGCTTTCTTGAGACACTCGAGACACTTTCAAAGAAAGATCCTTGAGAAGGAGGAGCAAAAAAGATCTGTCTTTTCAAAAACAGATGTATGCAGGCATTCACTGCTTCAACCCTAACACAACATAATTAATATTAAAACTTACTGCATCATTATCATTCGGCACACATTAAATCAGTTTTTGTGTGGAAATAAATCACTCCATTTGGTGTCAGATGTTGGCAGCAATCTGTACTTCATGTCAGTCATTTGCAGAGTGGCCATGTGTCCTATTTTACAGAAGACGGTTTTCTATTTGAAGACTGCAGGGTCATCCACAGGCAGATTGGGAGCACTCATTGTACCAAGTCCCTCCCTCTCTCTAATAAGGGATGAGACCATACCAAGTCCCTCAAATTTTACATAAGTGAAAAGGGATGAGGCTTTAATTACATAGTTGAAAGTTCCGTCTTCATGTTTTTGGTCCACTTTACAGGTGTACGTGTTCAGTGTAAGAGGCCATTCCTTTGCTTGAACCCATGTCCATTTTAAAGAAAAGAAAATATAAGACTGAAGTGCAGAATCTCTGGAATGGTCTAACAACAATTAGTTCATGATTGGCAGCAGAGACAAAACTCACATAGACGCAGGGAAAGCATCTTACTAATATTGTATTTTCTATAGTTGCACTACAAATACAAAATGGTCTGTACATATCATATATATACTCCTTTGTTCTCTTTTTTCATTATGCATTTCTTTCTTTATGGTGATCCCTAAGTATTTATTTATTTATTATTTATTAATTGCATTTATATGCCGCCCTTCTCCCGAAGGATTCGGGGTGGCTTACAAAGATTAAAAACAACAAGATAACAATAAATGGTGGTTAAGATTATTTTAAAAGTATAGTTAAAATAGTCAATTAAAAGAAACACCCAATTCTTAGTTTAAAACATTAATTAAAACAGTCAATTAAAAGAAAAACCCAATCGCGTCAGCTTGTCTGGTGGAAAAGCCACGTCTTCATGACTGTTTTTCACACTTATGACCATTGCAACATCCCCATGATCACATGATCAGCATTCAGACACTTGGCAACTGGCATGTATTTATGATGGTTGTAGTGTCCCTGGGAGTTGGACTTTAGGAGCAAAGTAAATGAAGTCAGATTCACTTAATAACCATGTTGCTATCTTAACAATTGTAGTGATTCACTTAACTATGGCAAGAAAGGTAGCAAAACTCACTTAACTGTCTTGCTTAGTAGAGGAAATGTTGGGCTTCATTGTGGTTGTAAGTCGAGGACTATCTATATTTATACCTCTGGCTGGAACTCAGTTGAAAACCCTGGAGGATTCCGTAGCTTATTTAAAAAACAACAAATTAAATCTGATGTTTATCTGTTTACTCTATTAGATCAGGGGTGTCAAACTGGCAGCCTGCAGGCCAGGTGCATCACGTGCGGGCCATACCCACCCCAGCTCCGTGAAGGAGAAAAACGTCGTGAAATGTCACGTGACGGCAATGTGACGTCGCGAGTTTGACACCCATTTTTCTAGATTGTTTCTATTTCAAATGTTTTCCAGAAGAGTTAGGCTTTACAAAGAATCAGGGATTTTTTTTCAACATAACTTAGAGTTTTGTGGATAAAGGATCACTATTTTAAACATTTTTAACCTTCTGTTCTTGTTGAAATATACATTTTAGTTATTTTTTTAGCAAAAACTCTATTCTTGGATTGCCGAGAAAATAGGAACTATGACACTTCGATAAAGTATACTGTATTTTAATTTTCTGTCTCAAAACTTTAATCTCTTCAGTATATTAACACCTAGAAGCTTTATTTGATTTGTTGATCTGATTTTGGTTGTAAATTTGGAATTTATTTTTAGTCCAAACAGAGGATTTCATGAAATGCACTGCTTGAGCGGCCATTCCAATTTTGTTTCTTGTGTGTGTGTCATCCCTCCAAGTGACCTTTACCCCCGTGGATTAATTGCTACTGGTGGTAATGACAGCAATATTTGTATCTTCACTTTGGACAAGCCTGCACCACTGTATGTCCTTAAAGGTCATAAAAACACTGGTAAGAAAAATCTGTTTTAACTATACAATTAAGCAATTTATGTGTGATTTCCAGTAAAAGAGCATAAGTTGTCTTAGCAGCTGTTATATACAGATAAACATATTTTGTTAGAAATATTCAAACTTATGTCTCTGTCATATTCCGAATAAATAATTCATTTGGCAGGGCATTATTATGAATGTGCCAGCCACCTTTTACGATGCTCTGAGTTGAATAAAGCTAAATAGCTATATATATCTATATCTAAAGTCAATATTAATTTGTACTTTGTACAAAATTTCATATTAATATCTGTACTTTTATAAAGGATTTTACATTTGTCAGTTTAGCCTTGTAAATAGGGCAAATAGTTAGGGAATGGCTAAGCTTACATTGTTATATTGGTATTGTATTTCGCCTATGACCATAAGTTCCATCTCTATGCAGTGCATCTTTACATTTACATTTCTACTTAGAAAAATCCAGAGCAACATGTTTAAGGATTGGGGGGGTGGGGGAGGGAGAAAGGCAGTTTGAATTCAGTAATTTGTAGGAATAAGAGAAAGAATGATAAAAGATATTGAGGCCAGGGGAAACTAACACAGAGTAATTAGTTCTATATAATAGCTGTATGGAAAGGATGTTGTTTGTTTAGGTATTTAATTTGGCTATAGTTTCCATGGTGGTTTAGCATAATTTTTATTGCTACTTCATAAATGAAATAATTATGAAAATTAGAATATGTGATTTTGTTCCGATGCATCTTTAGGATTGCAGTAGTTATATGAAAAGCTACATCTAAGCTGCTCCTGATTGACAGCATATCAACACTATTTCGAAGTTCGACAGTGCTGATTTTGTTTTCTTTTCTAGTTTGCAGCCTCTCCTCTGGAAAATTTGGCACCCTTCTTAGTGGCTCATGGGACACTACAGCTAAAGTCTGGTTGAATGATAAATGCATGATGATGTTACAGGTATGGAAGCTTCTTTGCTGCCATTAGTGAACCAACAGATAATGTGTATGTGTGTATGTGCACGCTTCAGAAAACACAGATGGGCTCTGGCAGAGAAAATATCCTTCTTTTATAGGGCCACACTGCAGCAGTCTGGGCTGTGAAGATACTACCTGAACAAGGTTTGATGTTGACTGGTTCAGCTGATAAAACTATTAAACTGTGGAAGGCAGGTAGATGCGAGAGAACATTTACTGGTAGGTAATTGCCTGTACAGTTTCTAAATACAAAATTATGAGAAACTTATTTTTTTAATGCAAAAATAGATACTCTTCCCTAACCTGAATGTTGAGATACAGAAAGGAAAAAACTTGTTTTGTTAATAAATAAAAGCATCAGAATATTTTATCTTGCTAGCCTGGTTTGTTTATTCTTGAGAAATACTGTATTTCAATTGAGACTTTTGACTACTGGTCATATCAGTGTTTCATTTTACAGTACACACACTTTAAGCAATCTTGATTGGGTTATCAAAAAAGCTTTTTACATTTAATGAATAATGTGCAAGAAAAAAATTGGGTCCATTTGATTGATGAGTGAATTGATAGCACTGAGTTATATTTACAGAAAGAAAGTCTAAGGAAGTTTAAAATTTAACGAAGTATCTTCTTAGGTAAGTGAGTTTAACCCAAGAATTCACTTCTGAGTCCTTTCATATGAGGATAACATTTCCATTGAATGTAGTTAGCATACTGCCTGAATAAGCTTATTTGCAATTCATGTATTGTTCCTTAATATAGAACAGAGAATAGGAAAATGTTAAAATAGGTGACAGGCACTAGAAAAATGTTTTTCCTTGGGTTTACTAGCTTATCGTAAATATTGTGAGCTATTGTAAACTAACAGACCCAGGAGAATTAAATTGTATTTAGCAGAAGTCTGTATGCACATTTGGGAAAAATGATTTTTAAAAAAGTTTGGAGTTTTATTGAAAAGAATAAACAGCTTTGGTTAAAATCTAAAGACGTATGAAGATTTCTAGCTCTTTCTACTATTGTGGAATGATATTCCATGTTTGACTTTGCTACTAGAATGACAATTATTCATCTCTGAAGTCTCTGTTTTGTGCAGATATGGGCCTGACACCCCAGCAACAGGCAACATTGTTCTATTAGCTAATTATTCTATTAGCAAAGTTTCCTACGAATGATGCTCCATTATGGAAAAGTCTCAGATATTGAAAGTTAACACCTTCCTTTCTAAAATTAATCAATTTAAGCCATCTTTTCCATGTTGGATGGGGATGTAGTTGGTATCATACAGGATGTTTCTAACAGAAAGAAATGAAAGTAAATGTATGGTGGAGAAAGCAATTTATTTTAAAAAATGGCTGTTTATGTTACCAATCATCTCTGGTAAACAATTAAAAAAAACCCCAAAACTCTGCACCTTAATGTCTATGGAGATTCTCAGTCATCTAGGTCCCAAAGGTGTTTTTTCAAGAGGCAACTGGACTTTCTGGTTTTAAGATGTTTTGCTTCTCATCCAAGAAGCTTCTTCAGCGTTTGGATTCAGAGCTGGATTCTTCATCTCGTCTGCAACTTAATCACCCCCTTAGAATGCCTCATAGCAAAGTTCAATTACCCTTAGTTTATTCTTCCCATCCCATCCCATCGCCTGAGTAAAAAGACAGGTCTGGATGGTCGTCCAAAAGGCTAAAAGAATGGGTTGACAAATTGCAGGACAATTGCTGTTCCATAAGGTAGGGGCAACCACAGAAAAAGCATGCTTCCGAGGTCCCAGGTGGTAGGATTTTCTGGTAAAGTATCTGAATAATCTTAGGGAAAGTTAATATGGATAAGAAGAAATGAAAGTTACTTGACCAGTTAGGCATATTGAAACCAGATATTTGGCTCGAATACAAGTACCGGTATTCGGTCTGCGACAAAAAAGCTGTTTGATTATTTTCATCAAATTTCCCTGTATTTTGGTGTGCTGAAAACAAATAAAATATTGAAAAAATT
>JANHFM010002232.1:117868-128372 GCA_032468115.1 Grayia smithii
GCCCTGTGTGAGCGCACGGGGCGGTGGGATGAAGGCAGAAGGTGGTCCTGCAAGTACCCTGGGCCCATGCCATGTAGAGCTTTATAGGTTAATACCAGCACCTTGAAGCAGATCCGGAGAACTACCGGTAGCCAATGCAGCTCGCGCAGGAGAGGTGTCACATGGGAGTAATGGGAAGCCCCTGTAACTACCTGCATGGCCGCATTCTGAACTAACTGGAGACTCTGGGTACACTTCAAGGGCAGCCCCATGTAGAGGGAGTTGCAGTAGTCTAGGCGCGAAATGACCAGTGCTTGAGTGACTGTGGATATGGCATCCAGGTCCATGATCTGAACTTACGAATTTTTATGGTTAATTGCCCTGGTAGCTTGAGAAAGATTGAGAGAACAGAATGCAAGCCCCTTTTGCTCTTTGTTCTATGCTTCATTGGAAGATCTTGGAATCCATGGCTGCCTGAATGCAAATTTACTATTGCTGGTACTCTATGTGGATGCAATTTAAAGCCAGAGGATCTCAATAGCAGTAGAAAGAACAGACAAAATTGTAGCATTGACCAGAAGACACTTGGTTATGTTTTCTTCCACTTAATGAATTTCTGGACAGAGAATGAGTTTGGGCTTTAAGCCTTTTTCGCTTGCACTCTTCGGAGAAAGAACTGTAATTCATATCTTTATCTACAGCTGGAAAATGAACATCCTTCTATTCTTATCATAATGTTTCTGTTTTGTAAAACATTTTTGATCCTCAGCCATATCCCTCTTGGCAATTGCAGCCCTGTTTGGTTGTATGCTGCAATGGATTACCTTTGGACGTCTCCTTCTTTTCATGATTTCATGGCAGAGGTTCTCTTAACTCGCCTATAAGCGGAGAGCCCTGCATGTTCTCTTCCAGCTTAACTGATAGCAAAGGAAAATTCTGGTAAATCAGCTTTAAAAATAACAGGAAAATCTGGTCAAAATATTATGTTCGCCCATTCAGATATAAACCTAGGAAATGATGCATCAAAGGAAACAAGGGCTAGCCTACACACTCTACTGACAAGCTTGATGAAGCTGTGGTTGAAGAAGTCACAAATCCATCCTGCTGCACAGGAGAAAACACAGCTGGCGGTACATGCTACTTTCTTTACAAAGGATGTAATAGCTCACATATATAGAAATATATAATCCATCTCTATATGCAGTTGGTTGTAGCTCATAAAAATCTGAGAGCTAAGAATAATCTATCACCTATTCTGAATAGGGGGAAAGTGATGTTAACCCTTTGCAAAACACCCCAAATAGCTCTTTGCAAGAACTGCATGTTCCCTGCAATGTGTGTTTGTTTGTGTTTGTATTTATATACTATCTTGACAAGATGCCTGCATTCTCTGGGCTTTGTGCATAATCTTCAGCAGGCTTTGGGAGTGTACATACAAATTCAGAGGTATGCATACCATTGCCTGGAAACTGCAATCAATGACTGCAAAGGCTATCTTCTGCTGACTATAGGAGGGTCTATGCAAGGAAGAATGGAACATTTAATTGTCTATAATTGTAAAAAAAGGGGGGGGATGGCTGTTAAGTGTATGCATACGTTAGATAGCTGTGTTCATGTTACACATTTAAATCATACTGGTTGAATATCTTGTCACCACATTTGCACAACATGCTAAGTTGTGTCAGTGTTAACTATATTGTGGCTCAGTACATTGTACAAATTCATCCCATTTGGTTAGAGCAGGGGTCAGCAACCGGCAGCTCTGGAGCCGCATGTGGCTCTTTCATCCCTCTGCTGTGGCTCCCTGTTGCTGGTCGGCTCCACAATTGATAAGGCTTTTGGTTAGGACAGGCAGAGGAAAAAGGACGCTGTGCTAGGAGGTGACTATGATGGGGAAACCGGATTTCCGGTTGGCTCCAGAATTGAATGGAGGCTTCCAGTTAGGTCCTTTGTGGCTCTTTGAGTGTTTAAGGTTGTCGAACCCTGGGTTAGAGGTTTCACTATAGTATTTGACCCAGAAAATGGATGAATTCTGTAACCAGAGTGTATTGTGTCAAGGAATCTTGCTACTCCAATCAAATATTCTACTTAGTGTAACATTCTGCTTCTTGGATGACCAAGTCAAAACTTCCTGAAAACCCATCAATTTTCTATAACATGTTGGGTTTGCCTCAGAACCTGGAAACTCTGTCCCAATAAACATTGATGGAGTTAGTTTTCCATGAATTAGTTTAAGATTGTTTAGCCATCACTAGGGTGACAATAAATCTTAGCTCATCTCTTATTTTTTCCCCAGGTGGCCTTCAGATATTCAAAGTCTGAGCATTCAGACCAACACAGTGCAAAGGAGATTCCCAGAAGTGTTAGTCTGTCTGCCAGCATAAATTCTCTAAACTTAGTACTTCAGAGGGAGCCGCTACATGTGTTATGGTTTCCAGTGGTGGAGGTCAGAATTCTTCACGAAACATGTTTTGTTTATGTTGGACAACAAACACAAAATAATTCAACATTTGGGGGGTGGGGTGAAAAGTAGAGCCAATTCAAAAAGAAATGTAAGGTTTATCTGAGCTGGATGAAATAAGCTTGCTGGCCCATCAGTAGAAAGTAAAGTTATTGGCAAGCTGGACTTTCTCAAAGCTTTCCTCAAAACTTTGGAAGATCTTAAATCTTCAGACTTCTTGGTGTAAGCCATGAAAAAAAGGGAAATACAAAATATTTCATATGGAAGGTGGCTTATGATAATCTATAATAATAAATTTCAAAGGTCATAATTAAATCAGCTGTTTGGAGCTGCAGCGATTGGAGAAGAACATTTCCTTGTTAAAGTTACATGACTTGGAACCTGGGTTTCTTTCCCTGTTTTGACTGCACATTCATATATCTTTTGACAAGATGCCACAGTGAACTATCAAAAAGTACAGTTCTCGTGGTATCATTCATTTAGTTTGTGAAAGCATTTATAAAGAAATATGGACACGCTACATATTTAAATTAACTTGAATCCCAAGAATTGTAAATGGGGAAAAAAATGCCTATATTTAATTTTAAATTTTGGATGATTTCTCTGTTCCCCATGTTCCAGACCATGTTATTCCAAAGTCTCTAACCTTTCAGAAAAGCTTCTTGTGATATGATATTATTGGGGATGGGAATAAGATGATCTCTTCCCATGAACCTTTCTACTCATCATTCCCTAAATGATGGCTAAAATCTAAGGGTGAAGTCTAATAAATTCTATATCATGAATTCATGCTTACTTTTAGCCCAGCATGAGCTGTTAAGGCAGTGGTTCTCAGCCTTCCTAATGCTGCAACCCTACCCTCTACACTATCTCATCCAAGTGACTTTGGGCTGTGTACAATAAATTATGTCACTGAAATGTATCTAATTATATTCTGTGTGAGCAATACAACACTGTGGGAATGGATACTTGGTTGCCGGGAAGATTTCTTCAGAGGTTTCCCATTGCACCTGATAATGCCTGCCCACCTGACACATTTCATATTTTTGAACATTCTTTAAATATTAATAATGGATAGCAAGTGTACTGCAAAATCAGGTACTAGCTTCCAGCATTATTTTCCAAATAGGTCCCATAAGCTTTCTTTAAAATGTAAAATCAGTGATGGCTACAAATCAGTGTTTTGTTTATAAACACTGTGATCCCCTCCCAGAAAAAATAGAAAGCTATACAGGTCTAGTATGACATGTCCTGGAGGGGTGTTAGATAGGGCACTAGGAAATATTCAGATGAATTAGGGCCTTGTAACTGGTTATGTCCATGTGAACAGGCACATTGCTCCAGCAAGCATCCATAACATCTCAAAATTCTCAAAGTGCCCACCAACTAAAAAGATGGGAGACTCCAGAACCTCTTTATGGGTTCTCAAAAGAGACTGTGAAAGTCTGTAGACAGATTAGAAATACATCTTCTCTTTCAGTGACCCCCTTTGCTATTTTTTGACACAAGGATTTTGGGGAGAGAGGAGATGAATTACAGATATCAGCAAGTTGTAAATGTTGTTCCCTTTTATCAATGATTATTTGATCTGTTAATCATAAATTTTATTATGAAATATTTCCCGGTATATGAAACTGTTTTGCAATGATGGTGATGTCAGAGTTCATATATCTTAATTTCAAGTTTTTCTATATTGCCCAGATCAAACAACGTTTGGTGCTTTACAATAAATCTTCAGCAGTCTGCTTCTCATTATCCAGTCAGAAAATGCCATTTATACTACTGTATCTTACAAAAAGCCAATTGAGAGGGTTGGATGCTAATGCCTATGATGATTTATTTAGCACATTTATAAAGCTGCCCATCTTCTAACCAACTCTGGACAGCTCTCGATCAAAAGTGAAAATAACTTGTCAAACCATTTTAAAACTAAAAACTAAACAGATTAAAACATCAGAAACAAAAAAGACTTGGTGCCCAGTCAAACTTCTAATGGGTAATGATCCAATCCTATATCAGCGCTTGGAGGAAAAGCCAGCTCTTCAAAGAGGTTAAAGACCTGCTGAATTCAAGGGGCAGTGAGTGTTCCATAAGGCAGAGATTGTCATTGAAAAGGCAGGTTTCCTAGCTGATAGTATAGATAAAATTACTTCCCTTTTGGAGTGAAGTGATATAGCCTTTTTTTCTGAGAAGAATATTTAAGGAGCTGAAAGAGGCCTACTCTGCTCAGGGCTGTCAACTAGATTTTTGTTGGTTGCTTTTGCTTTGCAGAGATGTATGATATACTATGTATTTGTGCCACATCATAAATTATGTTAATATATTGAATTAATTTAATATATCTTAAAAAGCGTTCGATTCTTCTGAAACTGACATTTTATCATTTCAAATGAGCTTAAATCTGAATAAAAGAACTCTGAGAAGTTTACATGCCACTTCAATTTATATTTGTTACACTTAATTGGTTTGGCCTATGCTGTATTTAAATAAAAACATTTGGAGAACTTTGGGTAGCTTACATACAGTAGCTTAATTAAAATGAAGGGGCCATTTTCATGGTTCATTCACTTCAAGTCGCTTTCAATATTTTTCTTGTTAAATATCTTTTAATATGAATTCTGGGCTGCCTCTCCTACCCCCACATCGTTGTACCAAAACCGAACTATTCAATTCAATGGGGTATTCGTGGCATTGGTGCTGTTTAATGACAACTCATAAAATTTACAACCACTTTTGCTCAAGTGATGCCTGTTTCATGTTTCTGAACTGTATGTTATTCAGAGATCAAACACCAAATGGAAAATGCAGATAAGGAAAGATGAGAAGCTGGGAGATTAAACTAATGCAGGTGGTACCACTTATAGAAGGAGATATAAATTTAGAAATATACTTTAGGGAGAAACTCTTAAACAATATGAATAATCATAGGTTTAACAGATGCAAAATATTCAAGATTTTCTACAGTGATTTAGTCACCTTTATGCCTTTTAAAGAACGATTGATGGAATTGGGTATATATAGTTTAATGAAAATAAGGACTAGGGGTGACATGATAGCAATGTTCCAAGATCTCAGAGGCTGCCACAAAGAAGAGGTAGTCAAGCTATTCTCCAAAAAACCCAAGGGCAGGACAAGAAGCAATGGGTGGAAACTAATCACAGAGAGAAGCAACCTAGAACTAAGGAGAAATTTCCTGACCGTTAGAACAATTAATCAGTGGAACAACTTGCCTCCAGAGGTTCTGAATGCTCCAACACTGGAAGAGATTTTAAAGAAGAGATTGGACAACCATTTGTCTGAAATAGTATAGGGTTTCTTGCTGAACAGTGGGTTGGACTAGAATACTTCTAAGGTCTCTTCCAACGCTTATTCTGTTCTGTTCTATTGCTCTAACTATATTTACTTTGAAATTATAATTCTTAATTACATTGTTCTTTACATACATTACATACATTCTTATCATTATCATCAAATTGCTGTTCATGTCATGTAGAATAACATAAGGAATGCAAATCCTTATTCCGAAGGCTGAAAGTTTTGACCCAGGCAGATAAAGGTCAAGACACCTTCAAGCCAAGCCTGACAGTAACTTTATGAACTCAGATAACAGTTTTCTTGACACAAAACAAACTTACAGCTGTTGGATTTCCTGGAGCTCTTTTATCCGTGTAACAACCAGTTCCAACACTAGATAAGCCAAAATCAGTTAGGTACTTTTATTTAGCATAGCCTTTGAAACTGTTCCACTGGACTTGTGACCAAAGAAACTTCTTTTCAAAAGAACAATTTCTGGAACAGTTTTAATAACGGAATTCTGCTCTCGCAATTCCAGTAGCATCAGTATTAATTCTTTTGCTGCCAGGTTTTACTTCCAGCATCCCAAGATCTTCTGCAAGATTAATAGAAGAAGGGTTTGGGATTCACTTGTGGCTTGCAGATCAGAAGCTTGGTTACTTCCTAGTGTACCATATCTAGGCTGCAAAAATCTGGACTGCCATTAAATGACAGCCATTATATTTGTGCTCCCATCTAGTAGTCATCTAGATTTTGGCAGTCCAGGTTAGGTATGCCTACACCCCTGTGCATTATGGCTTAAAGAAATGGGAGGTTTCAACAGTTTGGAGAAAAACAAGACTATAGGCAAATATAGTCACACACATTCCAATTAGTTTAGCTTTAGCAAGGTAGGAAGATCAAAACCACGCCAGAGATTTTGTGAAAAAGCTGAGCTGGAGTTTGTCAGATAAAATAATACTTATTCAGATATTTAGGGAGAAAGTTTCAAGTATGCAGTTTAGAACACAAAAAAGCCTCTAATAAATTGATAAATCTTGAGAAATCATTACTGTTCTTGTGCAGGGCCAGATTAAGGCCAATCTGTGCCTTAAGCACAGCTCAACAATGGTGCCCCTTGATGGAAGGGAACTCTCATGAGATGGAAGGAAATGTTATACCTGATGACATTTTAAAACTACACTTTAGCCACTCACTACAACAACGAAAACTTCTAAAACAATACAGGTTAAAACTGAATGTATGACAAATAAGGTCAATTGGGAAAAAAAATCAATTAAAGTTGACTATGGCAGTGTAAGAGTTAAAGGCATGATAAATGGGAGAAATAACCCTCTTTTTCCTTGGTGCCCTAAGCATGTGTTTATTTTACTTAATGGCTAATCCAGGGCTGTTAATCCAGGGCTTTAGGAGCTGAAAATGAAACAAAAAAAACCCTGATTTCCATTGCAGGTGAATTCAGGTCAGTGCAGTTCAGGGGTGGGTTCTATCCACCTTCACTACCGGTTCTCTTCATGTGTTTGTGTGTGCGCGTGTGTGCGAAATTTGCATGTGCGCGCAAGCGAAGCAAGTACGCGCGCATAAACCGCGCTACCGCGCATGCGCAGAAACTTTTCCCCCCGAAAAATCACCAAAAAAGTGTTCTGCGCATACGCAGAACGCTAATTTCAGCGATTTTGCAAAAAAAAGAGGTAAATTGGGGCGCGTGGGTGCGCCCAGGTCCAGGACGCTGCGAACCGGTTCGGTGACGTCACAGTGTCACCGCTACCTATTCGCGCGAACCGGACCGAACCAGGGGCAACCCACCACTGGTGTAGTTCATTGGATATTTGGCACAGCAAGTTCTTCTCCTCATGCTTCCATCATTATTTAAGTCTGAGGTTGAAAGAGTTTCAATAGATTTGATACATCCCCCTCCCCACCTCAAAAGAAAACCCATTCCTGACAAATCATCTCTTTGGTGACTGAAGAGACAAATGGTTGTGATGATGGTGTTAGTGGTAAAAAGCTAAAACTCTTTTGTGTTACTTTGGTAAAAGTGACTAGTCTGGAGGTCAAAAGTTATTAACTTTAATGAATCAGCTTTAATGGCTGTGCAGATGCTATACTCCCCTCATAACAAACCAGACTGACAGATAAAAACCAATCCACACAAAATGGGGCATATCATTTCTGAGAATTGGAAGCTGATGGAATTTTTGCTTCCCTTTAAAATGCAATGTCCTTATGCGGTAGTAACATCTAAGACAAAAATAATGCAATATTCTAGGCTTATAGCAGGTTAGTACATGTAATTATCAAAAGAAAACATATTGCAATTATTTGAGGAAGAAATATTTGACAGGTTGCCCAAACAAATTACTGGAAAACAATCAAGAGAGACCAATTGTCTTAGTTATTGTTGTTGGGTGAAAGAAGAAGGAATATGCCGAGTCTATCCACTGGAGTTGCTAGTCCAGTCTAGTAGACTTTGATGGATTGGCTCTCCGCTGCTGGAGTTTACCAACTGAATACAGAGATACTAATGACTTTTGTATGCCCAAACCCATATTCCAGTGATGAAATTCAATTTTTTTTACTATCAGTTCTGTGAGTGTGACTTGGTGGGCGTGGTGTGGCTTGGTGGGCATGGCAGGGGAAAGATACTGCAAAATCTCCATTCTCACCCCACTCTAGGGGAAGGATACTGCAGAATTCCCATTCCCTCCCCACTCTGGGGCCAGCCAGAGGTGGTATTTGCTGATTCTCCAAATTACTCAAACTTTCCGCTACCAGTTCTTCAGAACCTGCTGAATTTCACCATGTCCCACTCTTTAATCTCCTTGCCCCAGTGGAGCAAACTGATATTGTACATGGTTATTACAAATCTATACCAACAAAATGAATAGGCAAAAGTCTTAGGCTAGTGAGACTCCACCAGGGCAAAATTGAGAAGAGGCATGATAACCATATCCAGGTATCTAAACAGAAGCTAGAGGAAAGAGAACCAGAATTCTTTGATTCTATTTTTAGTTCTATCATGAATCAAATGCCATTAAAAAAATATTGAAAACTACTCTTAGTTAGTGAAACAAGCACATCATTCTAAAACTTAGAACCGAGGTCAACTGTGGCCGCACCAATGAAATATAAGAAGTATAATCTTCTAGCAGGGGGAAGGAAGTGATGAGACAACCAGGAAGCCATCCTAGAAAGTTAACACAGACTTTCCAGATTTGAAATAAGTCATGTGCTTCTAAATTACTTCTCTGGCACTTGCCATTTGCAGCCTTGAAAACATGTACTTGGGGAGCAGCTATATAAGTAGATTTCCTCCTGCTCGACCCTTATCAGCAACTGAATGTCTTAAAGCAATATTTGTGTTCTCCTTAGATGTAATTTTCAGTTTTGTCAATCTTTGTGTTCTTTCCCCCATCGCTGGAGAGATTTATATGTGGAAGCCAGGATGCCTGCAAGTTCACTTGTCCTCATAGAGATTTCTCAGGGACTGCTACTTTTGTTTTACAGAACCATAAAACATATGGACAGACACTTGGGAATAAACAAATGTGAGATCATTTGAAGTTGAAGAAAAGACATGACGAATAGGTAAGACAAAGCTTTTCCGCTCATGAGAAATGAAGGAAAAAACAAGAAAAATAAATAAAAGAGCTTTATATATAAAGTTCACAATACTGTACACATCTACAGTATTGATTTCTAGTTCAGAACAGAGAAAATAGTTCTCATACTTATTTGCTTTCTCTTCAAGTAATTCTTCATCATTCTCCTATCTTAGATATGTTTACTCTGATAATTAATATTTTGGACTAGCAATTAACCTGGGATTTCCATGGAAAATGTAGCAAATATATACATATGTAGAAAATACTGCATGCTTCCATGAATTAAGTGCCTCCATTTTTGTGACAAAGATTAATTTTATCTACCTCTCTAATGTGCTATTAGATTATGCAAAATATTCAAATTCTGGAAATCCTTCCCGTTGATCCATCTTAATATCTTTCTATACCTTAAGTCTCAGCTTGACTTTTTATAGCCTCTCCACTCTTAACTTTTAAGATTAAAATGCTACATTGATCTTATTTCCTTTCCACTCTCCTTTTGTTTCCGAAGGTTTTTGATCATCTTAGCTGCTAAAGAATTCTTAGAAACTCAAAAAAACCCTTCAAATACTTAAAAACATTTTTGCACCCAAAAAACCCACCTTGGCATGATTCCACAATGCCAGCTCTATTTGAGAACTAAGCTGGCTTAGTTGCAATAAACTTTTATTTCATTATTTATTTACTTATTATTAGTAACATATTATGGTTTGTTGCATAGTCAGCAAGATGTTTAGACTGGATTTGGCATTTTTATCCACTTATTGAGTTCTTCCCAAAGAGCTGGGATAGACAGATGTTGTTATTTGATGGTATTAAAAATATTATTGCAGGATGTAAGCTGCAAGTAAATCTGCTTTTTGCAATGGACTGGTGGTGATTTTGTCTATGTATATGATGTTCAAGGGGTGCTCCAGATGTTTTGGGATTGCACCCAATGTGCTATTAATATTACTACTGTTGGTACTATCTTCATGGATTTTTTTTGGACACAGTTAAGGTCTTTGCATTTTATGATTTTCTCCAGTTCTTTTTCTTCTCTTCTGTCATCCCCATGTATGTATGTATGTATGTATGTATGTATGTATGTATGTATGTATGTATGTATTTCTTTACTTTACTTTACTTTACTTTACTTTACTTTACTTTACTTTACTTTACTTTA
>JANHFM010002232.1:172233-186000 GCA_032468115.1 Grayia smithii
AGTCAGCTTATTGCCCCCAACAATCTGGGTCCTCAGTTTACCTACCTCGAAAGGATGGAAGGCTGAGTCAACCTTGTGTGAATTGAAGTCCACACATCTTCCAGTGGCCAAGGTTGAGAAACACTGTTCTATGTGTTATAGCTATTTTCTGCCTATTTATATCCTTTTATTTGTGGCAAATTTTTTATGTGTCTATACGGTTACTTGTTTCCTTGTACTTGACAAATAAACAAACGAACAAACAAACAAACAAACAAACAAACAAATAAATAAATAAATATGCATCCTGGGAGGCTAAGCTTCCGTTTTCCAGCATGTACATACACACCTGGTCTTCCAGTTTCTGGTGCACACAAAGACATGCCGGAAACTGAAAACTCAGCTTCCCAGCATGCACATGTGTGCCGGGGAACTGCTCTTCTGGTTTCCGGTGCTCCTCTGTGTGTGCACACTCCTGTTTTGGCACTCGGTGCCGAAAAGTTTCGCCAACACTGGCCTAAGAGATCCCTTCTAATTCTATTATTCTTATGGTATTGATAAACAAGATATGAAATAAACAACATCTTTTTCCTCATGTTTTCATGTACTGGGTACTCCCTTGTCTTTGATATTATCTGTGCAGGAAAAATAATCACCATGACAAATAGGCTTTAATAGATTAATCCATAAATTATTTGATCCATTTTTAAAATAATAAAACTACTACTAACCTGAGCAAAGCCTAGTGCCAGATGTTGAGACTATGATAAATTACACATATTTCAGATTAGTTGCATAGTTTTGAGACAGTAAGCAGAAAAGGACACAAAAGTCAGTCTCTGACCCCAGAGTGAGACCAGTGAATATGCTGGCATATTTAATGAAAGTAAGCGAGGGAGGCAAACTTCTAAATCTAAGAAGTTACAGAAAAGGTCACAGAAAACACAAACAAGACTGACCTAGGCTCCAGCCCTGCCTCTCCAGTTTTCTTTCCCTACCTAACACAGCTCTGATGTCAGATGCTTCTAGACTAAGTTGCAAAGGAAAAGAATATGGGGAAGGCAGTAATAGAGCTATCTATTCTCCATCTCTGCACTAAAACTAGTTGAGAATGAACTTTCTTCCACTGAAGTCTCTATCCTAATTCCACCTGTCCCTTTCAAAATCAGTTCTATGTTAAATAAAAGACTTTGGGGAACAAAATATCTCTGCAGTGTTACTATGAGTCTAAGTCAGAGAACAACACCACTTAGTGACAGAACTGCATATTCTTAAAAACAAAACAAAACAAAGCTAGGACTAGTCTACAGCATTGCAAAAATGACTAGATAACATTCCACATTGAGATTGTGAAATGGTCCTGCCATGTTTTCCAGTAATGCTATGCCGTGTTTTGTTCCAGTCATGATTTGTTGAATAAGTCACCATAATTGGATTCAAACCGGGGTGAAATTTATTTAGCTTCACTACAGGTTTAGAAATGAGAGTGTGTGTATGTGTGAGTGTAGCGAGTGCCTCCTCCACACATGCACAGAGCCTTCTGCTCATGTGCAGAGAGTAAAAAACAAGCCAACATGACATCTGGGTGGGTGCACCAGCACTACTGGTTTGCCTGAGCCGGATAAAACCGGCTGAATTTTATGACTGATTCAAACTGGATACTAAGTCATTATGCAACATGTTAGATTTTGAGTGTTATATGAATCCAGCCACTATTTATGGCTTTATGCAATAGGAAAACCCAGCCAGTAATGGTTTATTCAATAAATCATCTGTTTGACTGACATCTGCACCTCTATAACTGTCTGGTTGGGTCCTGCAACCCACAACAGACACAGACTTCAGAGGATAATTAGAACTGCAGAAAAAACAATTACTACCAACTTGCCTTCCTGTATACTGCACAAGTCAAAAAGAGAGCTGTGAAAATATCTACAGACCCCTCACATCCTGGACGTAAATTGTTTCAACGCCTATCCTCAAAATGACACTATAAAGCACTGCACACCAGAACAACTAGACACAAGAACAGTTTTTTCCTGAACGCAATCAGCTTGCTAAACAACACTCAAACTATTCACTAAGTCTGCATTACTATTAAACTTCTCATCGTTCCTATCAACCCCAATTTCCTCCCCACTTATGACTGAATGACTGTAACTTTCTTGCTTGTATCCTTACGATTTATATTGATTGTTTCCTAGTATGATTTGATTGCTTATGTGTACCCTATGGCTATCATTAAGTGTTGTACCTTATGATTCTTGATGAATGTATATTTTCTTTTTATGCACACTGAGAGCATATGCACCAAAGACAAATTCCTTGCATGTCCAATCATAGCTGGCCAATGAAGATTTCTATTATTATATTTAAGTACTCTAAATATTGTTGGGTATAATACATGGATGAGGCTAATTTGATTTAATTTGATTTGATTTGATTTGATTGTCTGACTCCTAAACATTTTTGGGTGCTTACAATTAAAAAAACTCCAACATATAACAAATATAACTGACTAGAAGACCACAATATCAAAACAAATTAAAATAAAACCAAACCAAAAAAAAATCGGTATGCACCATTGTTTTGTTCCCAAACCCCAGAAAAATAAGTATTCAGTAAATTACTGAACAACATCAAGGTTAGAGCCACCAGAATCTCTAGTGGAACATCATAACGGGCTTCACATAAGAGGCATAATACATATTAGCTAAAACTAGATAGGTCCCATTATGCCTTAGAACAGGGGTCGGCAAACTTAAACACTCAAAGAGCCATTTTGGCTGTTTCCCAATGAATAAAAATCACCGGGAGCCACACAACCTGGGTGGGCGTGAATAAGTTGACGTCACTCATAGCCACGCCCACTAAGTCATTTGACCCCAACCCCACCAAGCCATGCCCACAAAACCCGATAGAAATTTTTTTTAAAGGTTTTCTTATTTTAAAGCTCTGTTTCAATGCAGCCCCTGCTGAATCTGCCCTGGCTGAGTGATCGCACTGCTGCCTCAGCAACAGGTGCACTGCAGCCCCCTTCAGCTCCATGTGCTGCACTTGGAAAGAGCCACCGGAGCTGCCACTCCCTCTCCCCGCCTGGCTGCACCACATCCACACGTCTGTTTGCCCTCCTGAAGCAACTCTGCGGCTGTTCACTTTTATTTTGACAACGGTGGATGTTTGAGAGCAAGCCTCTTCTCCTGAATGCGATGCCGGTGTTTGCTTTCCTCCTCCTCCTCCAGAAAGCCAGCATCGATCGTTCTGGAGGAGGAGGAGGAAAGCGAATGCTGGCATCGCATTCAGGAGAAGAGGCTCGCTCTCAAACATCCACCGTTGTCAAAATAAAAGCGAACAGCCGCAGAGTTCCTTCAGGAGGGCAAACAGACGTGTGGACGTGGTGCAGCCAGGTGGGGAGGGGAAGCGGCAGCTCCGGCGGCTCCTTCCAAGTGCAGCACATGGAGCCAAAGGGGGCTGCAGTGCGCCTGTTGCTGAGGCGGCAGTGCGATCACTCAGCCATGGCGGATTCAGCGGGGGCTGCATTGAAACAGAGTATTAAAATAGGAAAACCTTTAAAAAAATTTCTATCGGGTTTTGTGGGCGTGGCTTGGTGGGGTTGGGGTCAGATGACTTAGTGGGCATGGCTATGAGTGATGTCAGCTTAGTCACGCCCACCCAGGTTGTGTGGTTCCCGGTGATTTTTTTTTTCATTGGGAAATGGCCAAAATGGCTCTTTGAGTGTTTAAGTTTGCCGACCCCTGGTTTAAACCATCTGTAGCTTCTAGATGGTCTTCAGAGGCAGCCCCATGTAGAGTACATTGTAGTAGTCCAGTCATGAGGTGACCAGGGTGTGACAGACCATTAGCAGAACCTTCAGACAATGAAACAGTGCAACTGGTGCACAAGATGTATTTTTCTGCCACAGCTGCAACTTTTTCTTAAGGTTCAAAAAGTCTTGAATGGGGAAATATAATCCCATTCAAAACCAGTGGAAGAAACATCCCCAACCCAGATAAGACAGAAGATCTTATCTTGAGAGATCTCTCAATCTCATCAGCAACAAGTCCAAATCCCCATCCAGATCTGAACAGTCTCCAGACATTGGGTCAATTTCTTGACAGCTTCATTTGTACAGCCCTGGGGGAAGGTGTAAAACTGGTTATGATTACAAACATATCCAGATTATAAACATGGCTGCTTCAAGCACATAACAGCTGTTAGATTGGCGCAGGTAGAAAGAAGACGTGAACAGCGAGGTCCATTCAGTACTTTATTAAGTGACTTCAGGAAAAGAACAGGCGGCGAGCGGCCAGGGCTCTGCTTATATAGAGCTCTGGCTGCCTGCTGCCCAATGACAGCTATTCAAAGTTCCTGCCGCTTGACTAGTCAATCAAGTGGCGGCACACAGGAAAACTCCAAATAAGGACATGACCAAATAAGGACATAACAACAGCCATGAGGAGCAATTGATTTTCAAGCCTACTATGTATCTGTTTACCAGACATACCATCAAGTCTTTGTTTAAGTACCTTACTCATCATACTTTTATGGGACACTTCATAAAATGTTCTGTTGAAATTAACTGATGTTATGTCCACAGTATTCCTGTACTGCTGGGTTAAGAATGGCTTCTTAACACATTCAACACCATAAGGACTACACTACACGAGAGGACTTGACCAGGCAAGATAGACATGAATATAGCACACAGAACTCAGTCCCAAGAGCCTGTCCCTCTCTTGATGTCATTGGCTCAAATCTAGCCTAGATAAATAGACAAGACTGAATCCCAGTCATTTCCACAGAATCAGCTCAACCAATGGCTGACTTCAAGCAATTCCAAGTGACTGATAGATGTGCAGTATAAACCTCATAATAAACCTGCAAGGGCTCCCTCCTTAACCCAAAGGGACCAAGTAATTCAAAACAGATTTACAGGCAGCTGTCTGTGGATACAATTCTTGTTTTTCTGAAAGATTCAGTTTACATCTGGAAGCATCAGCCATATCTAGGCCTTCATTGGATGGTTGGTAGTGAACATTACCACAATATTGCTTTTATTTTACTTATGTTAACCCAGTTGCTCTCTTGTACCATTAGGTTTATTCCCTTAGATTTGTCTACAGAGGGTGAAATACAGTGAAACATCATTATTTCTATTTTTTTAGTCCCTTCTTAACAGACTAATGTTCTTTCCCCAACATTTCTAAGGAATACCTGCAGTGGAAGTTATGATCATTATTCTTGCCAAAATTGATAGACTCCATCTATCAGGATGCTTATGTGAGTATTCTATCTGGGTTTACTCTCCTTTTTATTAATCTCATGTCATAATCTGCCTTGCTATTTTGCAGGCTTTCTTTTCTTGGGAAAGAGGAGTTTATTTTTCTACCTTATTCCTAGGAAGCTTTGAGAATTTCTCTTGACGATGTTTCTGGGTTTTTGGTTGAGTTGAGAAGGGATGCTACTGCTCACCTTGTTTCCTGTTACTCAGCTCTCCTTTATCCTGAAGACTCCCTGGCTGCCCTTCACTTCCCAGTTTTTAAAAAAGTGACAGAAGCTCCATCATATCTTACCATGGGATTTACTTGAAGGATGGGTAGTCACACTAGGATGGAATAGAACAGATGGGGAGGTGATTGTACAGACCGAACATTCACACACATTCCTTGGCCACCTTGTAATAACATCTATTCATCCCACTAAAATTTCAGCAAAATTATTTTCTTCTTGATGTAAATTTCAACAATGATTTCTCTTTTATAAGAGTGACTGAAAACCCTTAGAAAAAAAATCAGGAGATTCTGCATGTCATTATTTTTAATATTACTTCATATATATATATTTGTATTTGCTGAGAAATAAACAAAATTAAATCTTGGTAGAACTTGGTAATCAAGTTTTCTAATTTACTGATAATTTGCCTAGTTTCTCAAAATTCTTTGAGATGGGATTTGACTTTCATGGAAAAACCATTTGCTTCTGTGTGAGAATTATCTAGTGTGAAATTTATTTTTTTTATTTATTTACTTTAGGAAATTTATATTGCTGCCTATTCACACATGGCGATTCAAGGTGGCTTACAGGAGTATAATTGTTGTTCATATCCAATTTAAACAAATCCTTCTGGAAATTTTCACAATTACTTTTGGATTTTACCATCTAGAAGACTTGGATATTGTCCACAAACATGGCCGGCTGACTGCTTACACCTAAGTCATTGTCACTTAGGAAGAACTTTAAAAAGTATCAACCCCAATTTGATAGACTCCTTGCCCTCTATTGAGAAAACTTCCCATTTAACCTAATCTTCACTTTCTGTTTCTTAAAGGTTAGCAGTCCGTTAAAGAGTAAATCCTCATAAATCCTTCTTTGTGGAAGAACTTGACTTAAAAACTTTTTAAAAGATCAAGTACTTTGTGTCAGCAGAGTGACCTCTACTACATACCTGTTGACACTGTAACGTATCTCTAAAAATTGGAAAGGAAAGATGCATTTTTAACCTCTAGAATTTGGTGGAGCATGACTGGACGTGAGCATGTCTAGAGTCATACTCAAGTCTTTCTGTTGAGGTTAACATATCATGAAACATTTTCAATTCCAATTATTGTGGTTTTAAACAGCCACCAAAAATTATGGAGAAATTTGGACCCCAGGAAGGTTTTTTTTTACTGGTTCCCATATTTTAAGACATTTCCCCCCTTTTAGTCAAATATGGTAGTATTGGATCCTGCTGTTTCCCATTTCATTGTATACTAAATATAAAAACATTTTGTATGATGTTTCCTATTCCTGGTTCCAGGATCTATTGTTTTAAGACAATCTAGACATTCATTCATTCATTCATTCATTCATTCATTCATTCATTTGTTCGTTCAATCATTCATTGCTTCAGTGCGAATGAGTATAACCTATGTGAAGTCTAACTTCCCCTTTGCATACTTCCCTGACTTCTTTCACTCCTCAAAATCACTTTCAGGATTTTGATCCGTAATGTATCGGTAAATCCATTTGGGGTCTCTCTCCCCCCTCCCCCCGATTCTGCCTTTCTCCTGAAACCTTGTTCTAGGGAAAAATGAAGCTCTTAAGAAAGGAGGGCATAATTTTGAGGGCAAGGAAAATGAATGTTTAGGAGGAAACAGAGCTTACATGCTCTCTTACTGAGGATATTCCTCCATCTGGTTAAGAGCTTGAGGTTATGAGTGATTTTTTTTATCAGAAACACAGGCAAATGTGTTTGCAATGAATGAATAAATCATGGGATGAGTTGCCTATGAAGGTTACAGAATCCCACTAAATATGAGTCCCAACTATTTAGACCGTATCCAGTCTACCAGACATAATGGATATATTTAATAAAAGTTTGCTTTTATTTGCAAATATAGAGACAGAGCAGAATCGATGCAGACTATTTAAATCCACATGTTTCCCCAGAGGAAGTTTGCTCTTGCTTTACTTCTCGCTTGAATTCTTTTGCCAGTTGTTCAAATGAATCAAACTGTTTAGCGTGAATGCTGTATTATATGAAAAGAATAAGCCACAAATACAGTAGAAGAAACATTATGTCTGCAGAAGAGGCCTGAGTTTCCACTGAATGGAGTTGGATTTTGTAGATGCAAGCAAACAGCTGCCATATGTTTCCCGCCCTTAGTACATGAGGAAAGGATCAGATTTCTGAGGAAACTTTGTTGCTATCCGTAAGGCAAGTGGCTGGATTAAATGATCCATTTATCCTTGAACAAATCTGCAAATTTAACCTGTCTTTCTGATGGCTATTCTGCTTAGACTTCTTTTAGACTTCTTTTCTCACAGTCTTTGGAAATTTCATCAGTGTGGAAGGATATTGTGCTTTCTGTGATAGTATGCTGACCCTAATTTTACTAGATGCCCAATTCTCTCAGTTTCAGATTTTTCTGCACGGAATGGTAAGACTTGAAAAGGAGCTTCCTCTTACCACCATCACCCAGCCTAATTCCCAAGGCCATTGCAAACTGCTTCTTATTGTTGCCAAGGAAACTACATGGACATGTCCATAAAATCACCAAGAGTCAAATTTGACTCAAAACCAAGGCATAGGAGTAGCAGTACCTGACTGAGTTATCAGAGCTAGTTAAGATAAGAAAGATTGCATTTAATTAGTACTTGGGTGAAATTCTTTCAGGGAATAAGAAGATTGTAGACTAAACTAGGAAGTTGGAGGAAAAAAAACCCTATCTAGAAAGGTGATAAATCACCTCTGTCATATAGACAAGAAATTATATCCAAGCTCAAATGCATCTTCTATATATACAATTAATTCAAAATATATTCTCTATTGGCTGCCATATTCACAGCTTGCTTTCACTTCTTCGGCTGAGCGTAGACAAGACTTACAAACTGATCTCACCTCATGTGATCAGACCAATAGTACTCCTGAACACATGCAGTGATGCAATAGTGGCAAATTCGGACATCAAACAGCACCAGTTCAATTGGAGCAACACAAAATCATTGGCCACACTACCACCCGCCACGCTCGTGAATTCATCAAAACCTGGAACTCCACAAGCAATTCTATCAACAGACACATTGACCTACAACCAACCTACAAACCTCACACAATCCAGATCAACTGCACAGCCAACCAGAGACCTCACCGACCCTCAAGAAGTCCCTCCCCACCAGCAGTTCACCTCCCAATGACCCTGGCCTGGTATGATCTCCTTATCCCAAGACCCATCACAAGATTCACTGATGACTTGCACTTGACCTATCATAAGACCCATCATAACACTGTCACTCCCACTCCCTTATAAACAGGAGAACACTGAGATCCCTTAAATTCCACTGAAGATGTTACCTAGCCTGGTAATGAAACATTTGGAAACCAACACACAAGCATGCAAAACGAACCTTTACCCACATCAAGTGATCTTTTTGTCTTTGCTATTGGCAAAACAGTCATGGAACAGAAGTAGGACTTGAAATTGGACCCTGTATTGTTGTTGTAATAGGCACTTTTCCAATATCCATTCTTTGAGAAAAGAGTCCCCTGTTTGTGATTTTTCCCAGCAGTCCAAAGACCAGTGAGAGTTTCAGAGATACAGTACAGCAAAGCTCAAGAATCAGGCTGTCAGTTTAATACATTGTGTGAAAATTGGGGCCGAAGGTCGCCAGTCTCCCAATACACAAATCTCCCTCTGAGAATCTAATTTCATTCAGACTATCAGTTAGATTAGAAATGCCCTAATTATCCCACTGAAATTAAATTACTTTATGTAAGGGTGATATAATGAACAGCCATAAAGAAGCTGTACAACCAATCATTCTATTAGTCACAGCAAGACGAGACTATAACTAAATGGCCCTGGTTGATTATTGCTGGTTGGTCTCTGCCACATAAAAGTGAAGAGGAGGTGGGGGGAAAGAAACCCAAGAAAGATTTGTTCTAATTTCTCCTTTTGCATTTTTATTGGAAGCAAGCAATTTAATCCCACATGCTTGTCTGTAGGAGAGCAAGTCACAGGATTAGCTTCTATGGGAAACTGACAAGATATCCTGTTTCTGGTGAAGGGATGTTTTCATAGGAGTCATGAATAAAATTCCAGAGGGATATGGTGCTGCTGAATTTTTTTTTCTTGAAAAGTTGCAGAAAAATGCACAACTGATGTTGATATAGTGGTTAAAGTGCTGGCCTAGCAACCACGAGACTGTGAGTTCTACTCACACTTTAGGCATGAAAGTGACTTTGGGCTACTTACTCTCACTCCGCCCAACCCATTTCATAAAGTTGTTGTAGGGAAAATAGGAGGAGGAGGAAGTATTAGATATGTTCACTGCCTTGAGTTACTTGCAGAGTGATAAAGATGGGATAAAAAAAATCTAATAAAAAAATAAATTGATTTACAGCAGTGGTTCTCAACCTGTGGGTCAGGACCCCTTTGGGGGTCAAACAACCATTTCACAGGGGTCGCCTAAGACCATCGGAAAACACATATTTCCGATGGTTTTAGCAACTGAGACACCGCTCCTCTATCCATCTCCAGGCGGGTCTGCCCATATGCAGATCCGCCCACATACCAGTACCCGGTGTGATGACATCATTGTGCCAACCCCATCACATACACCCCGTACAAATACAGGTGTATGTGATGGGGTTGGCACTATAATATACTTATGCGAACCAGTCACACGTGTAGAGTAGCAAAATTACAGTTATGAAGTAACAACGAAAATAATTTTATGGTTGGGGGTCAGCACATGAGGAACTGTATTAAAGGGTTGCGGCATTAGGAAGGTTGAGAACCACTGATTTATAGAGTGTAAATGTGAAGACTAGAAATATTGTGTTAAGGTAAAAGAAAAAAAGGAACACTTTTAGACTTCTTTTTTCCAAATTTTCTATCAAGTCTGTCTCTCCAGATAAAAGATGACAAAAGTACTCTACTGGGGAATGTTTGGCTTAAAGCAAGGGAACACAAGTTTCTTGAGATTAAGGGATCTCAGATTTTATTTTATTTTATTTTGATGATTTTTGAAAATCATAGAGTGGTTCAGCTAATCATGATATTTCAGACAGGGCCATGGCCAAGCCTTTTTTGGGAGCCTTAGGAGGTTTTGAAGAACAAATTGGGTGCCTTAAGTCTTTGCAAATTGTAGAATGCATATACTGTATCAACCCTTAACATACCCAAACTAAAAGATGGATTGAAAAATCACTTTGTAATGACCAGAAGTGATCTAGGAGTTGCAAAAGGGATGCATTATGTAACTATTCAGAACTCAGACAAGTACAAGTGATCAGCCTAGCAAAATGAAGGTAGGCAAACTTTGGCTGTGTTAATCCTAGCAGAAGAGAGAAAAGTAGAACCTGGGAAAGTTCCAAACAAAATGCATCATTATTCCAAGCACTTTTACCAGTTATAATATACACAATCTCTCTAGATCAGGGGTGTCAAACTTGATTTCATTGAGGGCCGCATCAGGGTTGTGTTTGACCTTGGGAGGCTAGGGTAGGTGTGGCCAGGGTGGATGTGGCCAGGATGGGTATGGCCAGCTCGACATCACTCGTGTTAGCGGCACCTGTGGTAGCCCAAGCATTCTGCCAGCAAAAACAGGCTCCCAAGCTCCATTTTTGGCTGCAATGGCCTCCTGCAACTCTCTGCCAGTGAAAATGGAGCTCGCGAGGGTTGCACGCAGCCCTCCCAAGCTCTGTTTTCATTGGCAGAGGCACTGCAGGCTGCCCCTTCACTGTTTCAGGGCGGCCCTGTGGGCCAGATCTCAGTACTCCTCAGACCGGATCTGGGCCTCGAGTTTGGCACCCCTGCTCTAGACATTTGTGATCTAACAGGACACATATACTATTTGTTTTCATACAAAATGGCATATCATACCTATCCACAGTTATAGTTCTCTGTTACAGGTGTGTTAGGGAAAAGGTGATAAAATTTAAATAGACAAGTTACAAATAGTTGTCAAAATGTTTTTTAAAAAACATTTCAGAAATGCATATAATGCATTCAGACTTCAAATTTTGGCAAGAAAATCCTAATCCCAGAATCTTCCATTCTGAATTTATTGTATTGAGTCGCTAATGAAATTAAGGCACACCATTTACTTTTTGGGGAGGGAGTATAGATTTAAATAAGAGCATTGTTGTTTTCCAAAAGCTTCCTACTTTGAGAGTATTTAGGAGGAGGAGAAAGAATACAAAAAGATGACACAATAGAAAATAGGCTAATTTATTATCCATTTTCATCAGTGTGACTTTAGAATGCTACAGGCCCTGCTTCAAGATGTTTTCTTGAGCTAAATTCAGATTCTTATAAATATTCAGTGCAATACATATTTGTACCATTCAAACAACAAAAAAAGAGGTGACCCATTTCAGGAATTATTTGTGATGCACAATACATCTCGTGTGTGTGTCCATGAGAAGATTTCTAAATGTCATCTGAGGAATGGAAATTATGTCAAAATTATTTAGCACTGGAATGTATGTGCTTAATTGCCATGTCTTTATGTGTTAATCTGGAATCTGTTCTCAAATACAGTGAGACTGCAGTCAAGAAATCCAAGCAGAAATATATATATGTGCTTATTTTGTTTTATTGGTGGCACTTTAATTTGTTTTAGGCTTTTTTATAATGAAATGAAGTTTAGAATAAGGGGAGCTGCTGTTGAAAATGAGACTAAATAATATGCCTAGGACAAGTGTACTGGAGTCAATTTAGGGAAATTGTCTAGTTAAAACTGCAATTCTCAATGCTGAGTAGGAGCTCTGCAGAATAAAGATAATTTATTTCTGAGTAGACATTTGCAGTCTTGTGCAATAAGCTACCGGTAGTAATTTGAGCAAAAGTTCTTGGTGTTATATTTTTTCAATTTTTTAAAATTTCATTCACAATGTTAAAATATAAACTCCAAGAAAGAAAGAAAAAATACAAGAACAGAGCTAAACAAGACATTTTGTGTGTGTGTGTGTGTGTGTGTGTGTGTGTGCGCGCGCGCATACAAAAAGAAAAACAAACAAACATATAAATTGTCCCCCCTAGTTGAATATCGAATATTTCAAGAATAATAGTCCCTCCCCCCTTGCAAAACAGGCTTACACTTTATGAACTTCTACAACTAATTTGGATGGGTAAACAGGTAATATATTCCTGTTGTGAACAATTCTGCTATGTGAATTGTTATACTTCGATGCATCAGAAGACAATTGGCACAATTAAGACAGTTTTGGTTTCAACCCTGTAGGCAAAATAACACTATTCCGCTTTTGGCTATTCCTTCTACTTTTAAGGTTTTTTCCCCCCTGAAAATACAAGATGGAAGATATGGCTCAGGTTAGTTTGACATTATTACTCTTTTACTGAAGAAACTGGCAGAGGATGTAAAAACAAACATTGTATTTGATTTCTGAGATAGAGAAGAAGGGGAAGACGTATTGTAGTATGAGGAAGGGGGAGGGGGAGGAACCTGCTGTGAAAAATGAAAAACACGAGGTTGATCATGCCTCATCAAATCTGCCAAGTTCAATCTGCCATTACAGAGGATGAGCTGGCTAAACTATGTATAGAATTGACTGACAACATTTATCTTACTCAATGAATGATTTTTGGTCTATGTACTACAACATATGTCTTTCCACCATGTCCATGAATACATGGTTTGTTAAGAGCAGTTAATTAGTAGTGATGAACAATAACTTAGTGGATGTGATTATCTCTGTTAAACTATCCCTGAGATCTCATCATTTGTGCTTGCCAGTCCTGCTAACACGATTCCTGAATATTGTCAACTTGTAAGAAATTCTTGATGAACTGTGCTTGTGACATCAAAACTGAGATAAATACTTTTCAGAAAACATTTCTGATTTGAAATGAAGTTGGGAAGTATTTCCTGAAAGAATCTCTCTTAGGGTACTCATAACATATTTCCCAGCTTTGGTGCTTAAGCTCAATCATGCCAGTATTACTGTGTTAGTGATTCTCCCATTCTGAAAGTCTTTATTGTACGGTCAGCATGTAAAGAGGCAGAACTTTTAAAGGAAATTCCTTGCTCTTTATTCATCAGAGAATTAGGAAAATAAGTCTTCAAAGACGAGACTGCAAGGACTATCCACATGGTTCAGCAGCAAAGAGTTGACTGTTGGCTGAATTGAGCAATGGAGAAGAATTCAAAAATGTGCAGGTAAAGAAACTGAATTTCCATCAAAAATCTGAACTGCTGAAATTAAGGCTGAGCTTTGATGTTTTGAATGTAGCTCTTGTCATTTTTATGTTTTTTTTCTCCTAATTTAGGACTAGTTTT
>JANHFM010002233.1:0-16783 GCA_032468115.1 Grayia smithii
CTCACATGTGATATCAAATGATTATATGATTTTGGCTACAATATGAAATGCAGACATTATGGCCTGTGAATCACGCTTTATGATTTAGCTTTAGGTGGCTTATTCAAAAACTTTGACATAAGAAAGCTTTGCATAATGTGTGAGTATCCCCACTGTGGTTTAATTAGCAAGCCATGGCTAAAACAAGTCTTTGCTGAACATAAATACATCTGGCCACACTCTAGTCTTTACCTGGAATTCTTATTTTTCTGACTTATTTCAGACTTTATCTGGAATTCTTCTTCTTTTTTCCCCAAAACCAGATGCATCTCAAATCCCCATTTTTTAAGCTTCTTATCTTGGGAGAACTCTGCTTTCAGGCTCTCTCCAATCAGCCCTTGAAAGTCACCAAGCTAGTGGAGAGTTTCCAATGAAGATCATAGCTGTCTTAGCACTTACCCCTTTTCTTGAAGAAGAAGCCAATGGGAATTGGGACAAACATGAACGCTGTGTAAAGAACCCCAGCAGGAAAAATCGTATCTGCCAAAAGATTCAGAGTGAAGCTAGTTTACAGCAAGAAATTGTGAAAGCGCTACCATAGATAGGTCACCATAAGCCATAGCATCAGCCTTAAAGATGATTTTGGTGAAGTGTAAAATATGAAGTGATCCAGCAGTTTTGGACCACAGACAGGAATGATACAGATGTGTAAAGCAAGGAGGTTAGTGAGGTCTTGCATCCAATGATTCGGATTTTGATGGCAAGGACAAGGGGCTATTATTTTTAATGCAATTATACACAATAGTATCTAACAACCATGCTGCCCACCCCTCTCAAAAAAAAATTGAAACACAATGTGTGGTTATTTTAATTTGCGACCACAAGATGTAATTATGAGCTACAGATTTTAATAATTTTTAAAGTGAGTTAATGAGTTGAGGAAGACTAGTGAAGCCTCCATCACTCTGAATTTGGTTCCAGGTGGCTACATGCTTCCATCCATGTTTTTCTTAACAGTTCTAAAAAAAGGAGTTGCCTTCATCTACTTCTGAGATGATCTTCAACTTCCCAGCTTTAAACTTTGAGTTGGAGAACAGAATAACAGAATTGGAAGGGATCTTGGGGGACTTTTAGTCCAAACCCAGGCTCAGACAGGAAACCCTATACCCATAATGGCGAATATCTATGGCATGTGTGCCAGAGGTGGCATGCAGAGCCTTCTCTGTGGGCACGCACGCCATCACCCCAGCTCAGCCAGCTGGTCATCGGCTTTCTGAGGCACGTATGTGCACAGGCCAGCTAACTGTCTAGTTTTCAGCACTTTGGCATGCGCATACACACATACATGCACACATCTTCCAGTTTGGACACTCTGTGCCTAAAAAGTTCACCATCACTGCCCTATATTATTTCAGAGAAATGGTTGTCCAGTCTCTTCTTAAAAACTTCCAGTGTTAGCACATTCATAAATTCTGGAGGCAAGTTGTTCCATGAATTAATTGTTTTAGCTGTCAGGAAATTTCTCCTTAGTTCTAGATTGCTTCTCTTCTTGATTAATTTCCACCCATTGCTTCATGTCCTGTCTTCAAGTGCTTTGGAGAATAGTTTCACTTCCTCTTTATTGGAACACTGCTATCATGTCACTCCTAGTCCTTCTTTTCATTAAAGTAGACGTACTCCTAGATATACCCCATACATCTATTAGAGAGAACATTATAGAGCAGTGTTTTCCAACCTTGACAACTTTAAGATATGTGGACTTCGATTCCCAGAATTATTCTTTTAAAAATGTTATGAGGAGTGAAGGTCAGGAAGAGAGGTGAACAGCTAAAAAGGAAAAGAATGCAGCTAATTCAAAGCTAACTGCCAAAAGCAGAGTCTGTGAAGGTTACCAGGCTTACAAGTTAAACAGATTTCAAGAGAGCAGACCAGATTGAAGTCTCCTCCTGCAGTTTATGGAAATATGCTGTCCCATCCTGGCTACACTCCAGGTTTGTCTGTGAACAAATATTTTTCCTCATGGTGGCCTCACTGCCTTTTGCAGCTGGAATGATAGAGAACATTCTGAAGAGGTGGGTGGCATTGTCAGGAAGAGTCAACCATTTTTCTTTTGGGAAATGACTGCGGAATGCCGCAAATGGCTGTCATTGTGGGCTGATTGCCCAAATGTGGTCATGTGACCAAGGGAGACATCTGGCCATCTGAACTTCAGAACTGGATCATAAGTACCTTTTGGGGGGGTGGGGATCCATGGTATCTTTAAATGGTTGCTAAGCAACTGATCATAAGTCACGAGCTCCCTGTAATTACTGATTTATTTATTAGTCCAGTGTTTCTCAACCTCAGCAACTTAAAGGATGTCAATTTCTAGAATGCTGGCTAGGGAATTCTGGGAGTTGAAGTCCATAAATCTTAAAGCTGCAAAAGTTGAAAAACATTGAACTGACCAGATTGTTTGCCTATCCAAAAATGAGGCAAAGAACAACCAAACAACCATTTTAAAATGCCTCCCACTTCACAAACCAATTTATGTGGATTATAAAGACTCTCAAGCCATACTCAAACTATCCCAAGTGATGTTTTTCATGAGGAGCTGGAGAATTATAGGTAGTCCTCAATTTACTATCATAACTGAGCCCAAAATTTATGTTGCTAAGTGAGACAGTTCTCAAGTGAGTTTTGTTCCATTTTATGATTTTTCTTGTTAAGTGAATCACTGCAGTTTTTAATTTAGTAGCTCAGTTTTTAAGTGAATCTGGCTTCCCCATTGATTTTGCTTGTCAGAAGGTTGCAAAAGGGGATTATATGAACACAGGACACTGCAACTGTCATAGATATGAGTCATTTGCCAAGCATCTGAATTTTGATCCCCTGATCATGGAGATGCTGAAATGGTTATAAGTGTGGAAAATGGTCATAAATCACCTTCTTCAGTGCCATTGTAAATGAACTGTTGTAAATTGAGGACTACCTGTACAGAATGATCCAACCAAAGGAATTAATCTCAGACTTACCCAGTTTGAACAGACAGAAGTCAGTATCTGGCTTGGAGGAAAACAGATACTTCGCATCTGATTTCTATCCTGGAGCTTTCAAGAAACATCTGGCATCTAAATGTTTGTTACTGTATCACCATGGCTATTTTTATTTCCAAATGTTCTTACAAGGGTCACTTCCACTTTCTAATTCCTTTAAGCAGTGCTAAGCAACCTGAAGCCCCAAATCAGCATATAACCCCCTTTAACCAAACATCAAATTTCAGCAAGAAAACCATGAGCCCATATATAAATATTTTGTGGTATTTTTAAGAGGTGATAAGTTACTAAAATTATTTAGTAACTTGTTGGGATGAAGTTGGGAAATCAGTCATGTCTTTATTTCTTTTTTTTCCTTTACAATATTCTTACTTTTCATCCTTTCGAGGTAGGTAAATTGAGGACCCAGATTGTTGGGGGCAATAAACTGACCTTGTAAAAATGCCGCTTGGGAGGGGCAAAAGCCCTAATAAGCAGACATATACACAGAATGAAGGCTATTGCTAAGCACATTGATTTGTGCTTAGAAATTGTAAGCCGCCCTGAGTCTCCAGAGAAGGGCGGGATATAAGTTGAAATAAAAATAAATAAATAAAATAAATAAATAAATAAATAAATAAAATTCCCCTATTCTTTTTAATACCTTCCACTCTTTCTTTTTATTCTTTTACAGATTATACAGATTATAATCTGTTCTAATTATAATCTTTAATAAAATTACTATAAAAACAGCATAGTTAGGGCTTCTCAAACTTTCTGAGCTCTGATCCCTTAGAATAATGCAGGTAGTTCTCAACTTACGACTGCAATTGGGACCAGAATTTCAACAAGATGGGTGTTAAATGAATTGCATCCAGTTTTATGCTATGAATCACAATGGTGGTTAAGTGAATCATGCAGTCATTAACTGAATCTGGCTTCCCCCATAGACTTTGCTTGTTGGAAGCTAGCTGGGAAGATCACAATCACATAATCTTGGAATGCTGCAACTGTCACAGATACATGCCAATTGCCAAGCACTAGAATTTTGATCACATGACTGTGGGAATGCTACTGTAAAAGCAAAGCCGATTGTAAGTCATTTTTTTCAGTGCCATTGTAATTTTGAACAAATGGTTATAATGGAAGGACTATCTGTAAGTGAATTTGCATTACCAACCTCACCCCCTATGAATAAAACTAAGCAATATAGGTAGTCCTCGATTTACAACAGTTCATTTAGTGACCATTTAAAATTACAACAGCACTGAAAAAAATGACATATGACTATTTTGTCACACTGACGACTGGTGCAGCATCCCCATGATCAAAGTTCAGATGCTTGGCTGGTTCATATTTATGACGATTGCCATGTCCCAGGGTGATCAGCTTTTGCCAATGCCTGATGAGCAAAGTCAATGAAGAAGCCAGATTCACTTAACAACCATGTTAACAATTGCAGTGATTTAATTAAGGGTGGCAAGAAAGGTAAAATGGGGCAAAACTCACTTACCCAATGTTTCACTTAACAATATAAATTTTGGGCTCAATTGTGGTTGTAAGCCTAGGACTAGATGTATACAGTACTAGAAGTCACACCAAATCATTGACCAATCAGTTCCAATAATTCCTTTCAAAAGGAAGAGTTAACAGGAAAACTATATAAAGCCTTTGCAATATCCACCTTTCATACTACGTTAAGCCACTAGGATTGCCAACTTCATCTGAAGCCAGTTCTGGAGATTTGCCAGAACCTTGTAGGCTCAAATAACTCAAATAGCAAAATAGAAAGTGGAAATGGAATAGGAAGCATGGACAAAAGTGAAACTGATATTTTCATCAATGTCCAAGAATTAAACAAGAATGTAAGTACAAATAAAATATGAAAATGATAGTAACTAATGTTATACAATGGAGACATTAATCTACTCATTTTTTTAAGATTGCAAACTTTGGCAGCAGTCATCTTCCTTCACCTAACCTCCCTTTCAACCTGAGCCTCAACCTCAATATTCTCAGAAGGAATATTAGCTATAAACAACCAAAAGATAGAAAGGAAGTGCATTGGCAGCTTATCACAGACAGGGGGAACTAAATTCAAGTGTCAAAAAGCTCAAGAAGAAATAATTCAATTCCAAAAGTTTCTGCCTTAAAAAACTCAATAATGAACGAGGTTGGGAAGCTCTAAGCTCTACTTTCTAAAACTCTGTATCTAGCCTCAAAGTAGCACTAGACTCAACACTCACAATCCAAATTAAATTGTTGCTTCCCGATCTTGCCCCATTGTGTAGAACCCCAGTTTAATGTTACTGCTGCTACAATTACTGTAGCATCTTCTTCCTTTATTTTATGGCAATCGATTGGAATGAGTAGCAATCAGGGTCAGCAAAAAAAGCCAGCAAACCTAAGCCCAGTCCCTCGGTTTTAACACCCCCGTCTTGCTCACCTTCTGTCAATTGGCGCCAGAAGTTTGACAACGTGTTGCCCATTTTTGTAATGTGGATTACGCTGGCCGGATCGCGAGCTTCAACACAACCACCTCCTCCCAAACTTTACCCAGAAGTTGACTTTTATTTAGCACAGGGGAGGAGAGAAGGGACTGCAACCACGGGGCGTATCGTCTATTTCTCCGATTCTGGACGTGAACTCAGTCCGGAAAAGGAAAGAACAGGAGCAGGCTAGATCAGGGGTCTCCAACCTTGGCAACTTTCAGACTTATGGATTTCAGCCAGAATTCCTCAGCCAGCTTTGCTAGATGTCATATCTTGCAAGACACATGTAGGCATGCATATAGATAGCTAAACACAGACTATGTAAGTGTCCTCAGAAAGGCCACTGAATGTCTTTTTTTTAAAACAAAAAACAAAAACCTATCATTTTGGGAGGCTGCTGCTGTAGTACTAACGCAACTTTCAGTAATTATCTCGGGGTTACCACTCTTGCACCAGTTAACTTTGGAGCCAAGCCTGACGAAGCGAAACAGCGCGTTCGAACTTGTCCATCGAAGGCCACCGTATTGTTGTTGTTTTTTTAAACGTCGCCAATAGGATTCTGTGAAATGTAGTAATTTGGTGCATAAACCGGATGATCCCATAAATAAGAAGTAATTAATGATTTGATACAGTAGTAGGTAAAATCGGATGCCTGTGCTGTCTGTTTCTTTGGGGGAGTGGCTTCTTATCTAATCCCACCCATATTAACATGTTTAATTTTTAAAATATATTTGTTAATTTGTGCCAAAGTGCTTGTTTGTATGGACTTTCTATCCATGTCTATCTAAATGTGAACTTTCTATCTATGTTAGAAAGTCCATATTTTGGATAGAGAAGACCATTGGTTTGAAAGAGGGGTAAAAGAATCCATCTGTGTTAGAACTGAACACCCCTCCCTTACAGAAGGGGAGAAATAAGACACCACTTATCTCCAGTCCACAATGCAGCCCTTGCAGAAGTTCCAAGAAGATTCCACAACCAATTGCACCCTGATTCAGGTGACCCTGAGGGCACAGATAAACCCCCAAGTAGCTTCAACAGCTCTCAGAGAGCATGCTAATGACCAGATGACTGCAAAGAAATGCAATCCTTCCAACCCCTTCCCACCATCCTGTCAGAATCTATCCTTCCATCCCCTCACCATCCAGTCTAGATTGTCAGTTCCTATTCTTCAATCCCCCCAGTCATCAGAACTGCTGAAGCTTCTTGGATGATAAGTGAAACATTTTCTTCTTCCTCCTCAAGTTAAAAATAGTCCAGTTGCCTTTTGAAGAAAAAAAATCACTTTGGAGACATGCTGACATTGAAACACATATGCAGTATTCCAGATAAAATGTTGCTGTAAATACCGTACTGATTAAAAACAAAAATGTCATATTGTGTATTCCTGACTTTTTTATAAGCACAATTTTAGACTCTGTCCCTTCTTCAGATTTGCTGATTTATTTAACATTTTAAAAATATTTTTTGTAAACTATTTAAACCATTGTGCAAATGCACATTCATGTTGAAGCAGTATGTCCATGTAAAGAGGAAGCAGATTAAAATTCCTGGGGTGAATTGTTGAGGCCCCTACCCACTGTGGTTAAATAATGCCTGTTATGTAAAGGTAATCCTTGTTTATTCATCACCTTTAAGACTGGCAACAATTATTAAGCAAAGTGGTCACTAAATGAATCCACTACTGTGCTTAAAATCTTAAAACCTTTAAAGACCTTTACAGTCACAAAGTTACTTTGTCTTCACTGATGTAACTGTGAACGGTCATTAAACAAGGACTTCCTGCTGTTCGAATGTGCAGCCTGTAAATAGAGATGGATTGCCTCTCCCTTTGCCAAAATGTAAATAAATCACTTGCTATATTTAACTTTCAGCGGAAGAACAATGCTTAGGTAGCATTTCTTTTTTTAAAAAATAAGTTTTTTTAACTTTCTTAACTTGAACATGTCATCTTCCATTAAACATGCTTAGGTAGCATTTCGAGTTGCCAATATAGACGTATCCTGTATTTTCATAGCCCTGACCAACTATGGTAACTTCTATATACAGTAACTTTGGATAGAAATCAGTCAATCAATCAATCAAAATAGACTGGAAGGGATCTTGAAAGTCTTCCAGTCCAGCCCCGTTCAAGCAGGAGATCCTATGCTATTTCAGACAAGTGACTGTCCAGTCTTTCCTAAAAGCCTCCAATGATGAAGCACCCACAACTTCTGAAGACTTTGGTGCAGTTTTACTAAGGAGTTTAGAACTCATCATAAGCAGAATGCTTTCTCAAAGGCTCAAGGTCACCCAAGTTTTTTATAGTCTGTGAACTGACAAAATGTTCCCAATTCCTTTAATTAAATCAAACCAATTGAACCTTCTAGAAATACTGCACTGTATGGAGGTGCCTAGTGGTACACCTACTGGATAGCAAACATTGCATACCAGGTGAAAAGCAAATTGGGTAGCAAACAGGTTTCTTCTACTGAGAAATATCTCAGAGGTTGCCATCAATTAGGACTTCAGTGTCTACTTCACGGTACCATCAGTCCTTAAGCTGCCACCAATAAATCATCAGATAGACATGCTTATATATTTCTTGCTGCATAAATATGATAAATGCATCTTGTCAGAGCTGTGTGATGACTGATAAAATATTTTTACATTTTATCTTACAGGGAATGTAAAGTGTTTGAGGGGGTGAAATTCTGGTCACTTTTGCAGCTCAGTATGTGGAGACTAATTCTTTTGACAACAGGATGGGTGTTACCTAGATAGCTCTTGGTTGAGTAGGGTGCTCAGCCTGCATTTCTGCTCCAAGCAACACAAATCTTTGTCTCCTCTACATTTTGTGTCAGGCAACATGTGGCAATACAAATGCCTGTGCAGGTTCTCTTGGTGTCATGTTGGCAGTCATGAAGAATTATCATCAGAATTAGTATTATCCAGTGCAGACTAGAAAACACTCTGGCTTGGTCTCATTTCACAAATATGGATGGGGAGGGTAAGCAAGAGCTGAAGAAGGAAGCAGCAACTTTGAACCCCAGTCCAGCTTTGATACCTTGTCCCAATGTGTGCATGATATCTGGTTAGATAATCCTGGGAGTGGTGTAACCCTCAGTTAGGCATTATTTAAGATCCTGGCCTCAGCCATGTTTGTGTCTTGACCTCATCCATGTTGCTTCAGCATGTAGCCCACTCAACCCCCCTCACCTCCCCATCAGGGTTGTGACCCCTTTCATCTAAAGCAGTGATTCTCAACCTTTTCACCACCGACCCCCTTTAAATATCTTTAGTGGCCATAACTATGGCCACAGATCCGTTAACTCAAGTTAACTCAGAAGACTTAACTCAAGATTTAAATCATAGGATTTTTTTCAAGCCTTTGTGGATCCTCTGTAAGATCGTGGCCCCTCAGGGGTCTGTGGGCCACAGGTTAAGAACCACTGATCTAAATTGTTATCCATCTCTACATTTCCAAGTAGTCCTCAACTTACGACTGTAATGGAGCCTTCTTGTTATAGGTAGTCCTCGACTTACAAATACAGTGGAGCCTGCCCATCACAGATAGTCCTTGACTTACAATCATAATGGAGCCTGCCCATTATGGTCACAAATTGCGACGGCCATTAAACAAGGCATCCATGTGACTGCCTCACTTAAGGAATCCCATCCCTAAAATCCCTCCCACAGGCCCAGGCCCACACTGTGGTACCTCCCCAACTCACACTTGGCTGCCCAGGCCTCCCAAATTCTTACCCATCCCAAGGTACCCCTTGCCCCACTTCCTGCCCCTTAGGATCCCTCGAAGGCCTTGGGCCTGCTTCCATCCCAATGGGTCTCACATCCTCCTCCCTACCAGTCATGTACTTTTTACTGTAGATCTTTTGGAATAGCCACTGCACTGTGCAGCCTTCCTACAGTGTGGGGATTCCATCCCAAAAGTTGGTGCCAATTTGGGAGTGGCTATGAATTTTGGCCACTCTGAAATGGCACCCACTTCCAGAATGGAGCCACACAATCTGTAGAGGCTAAGGGATGGAGTGAGGTACTCTCCTTCCTCTGGAGATGGCACTGGGGAAGAAAAATACCTGCCCTGCCCCTTGGCCATAAGTTGAAGGCTTCCTGTGACTGTAATTTGGACTTGCTAATGGCCACATTCCAGGACATTTCCACATAAAAGAATTCAGATATCCAAATGGAACAAATTTCCCCAGGTTACTAAAAAATTGCTCTGCAATCCTGCATTCAAAAGAGCGTTTCACAATTAACCAAAATCAGAGAACAATCAGTTCCTAGGATTTTTTCTAGAGCATAATTCAAGATCAGCATTGGTACTGGAGGAATCTTGATAGAAAAAAGAAAATGCTGGAGATTTGTTGCCATCGGCCACTCCCAAATTAAAGCAGCAAAACACCGGTCTTTCCATTGATTTAATACACTCCAATAGTGAGCAGGAGGTACAAGAAAGTAGGATAATTGTTTTAGGAACAATACTTCAATTCTGTACCCAGGGAAGAGTTTATGATTGTAAAACCATACAAATATAAAATTTTCACTTTTAATACACTTGTTTTGAAAAGTAAAAGCAGTTTCAGGAATGAAAGCATGAACAAGTGTTTGAAGTAGGGCTTTTTGGAAATTATTATTGTTACTATCAGTCTAGCCATTTCCTCTTACAAATATATGATCTTTCTTTCTGTTTTCTGTGTCACTCACACCCTTGAGTGCAGATTTATATATAATTGGGGTGTGGGGATTATGTGTTAAACAGCCCAGAAGCTTTGATAAAAGCAAAATACCGTCCTTCAAAATATCCTGATGGGATCACCCTATAACCTTGATGGTGAACCTGTGGCACCCAGAGCCTTCTCTGCAGGCATGCCAACCATTGCCCCAGGCAAGCTCCACCGCATGTGTGAGCCTCCCACCGGCCAGCTGGTCTTCAGGTTTCTGCCACGCATGCACAGGGGGGTGCGGCGCATGCGGGGAATGTGTACGCACATCTGCAGGGCACATCTGCAGGGGGTGCAGGCGGCTTTCCAGGCCAAATGGAGCATGGGGTGTATGTGCGGGGGGGGGCACTCGCATTGCATTTTGGGGGTTCAGGCACACTGTCCTATAACCAGCAAGATGGAGAACCCAAGATGAATTCTGCTTGGTGAAGGAGTAGTTCTGCTGGCTTTCAGGAAAAGGAAGGCTGAGCTGAGAAGGATGCAAGGTCTCAGTGGGATGGATTTGGTTTGAGCAAAACAAAAATTGCAATGCATATCGGTTATAAGTTCGATTTACTGAATAAGTCAGGGAAGTTTGATAGTTGAAAGAAACTAGAACTGGTATAGACATTTAAGATTGTTTCACCGTACAGAGGATGGTTAGCTCTTGAAATCATTTGAAATTTAGCTCCTTGTAGTAAGGGATAGGAAACTACTCTTCTCAAATTCAATGTCTAGTTTCTCCTGCTTTGTTCAGCACCAGCAAGATGTAACTGCGCAAAAAACTAATATTTTTCAGTTTCTTTTTTTTTTTTAAGAAAAAACAATTTTATTTTCCAAGTACCTTCCAATAAAACGCTAGTTTGGACCAAAAATAATGCAGACACAAGCAGGTTCATGTATAGCTTTCCTTAAGACATAAACATATTACCTGAGCAATCATTTTTCTGATAGCTAATATATTTGTTTATGTTTTGCAAACTAAAATCCACCTTTTTATACTCAGTGTACACATTTTAGGTTCCATAAGACACAGCCCTATATGCCCTAAAAAGTTTTTTAAAAAATTTTTCATCCCCAAATATCATGGCTAAAAAAGATCAAACATGCATTTATTCCTTATATTTAGCAGTAACATACTTAAATATGGCAGTCTTTGTGTGCAACATCTGATTTCTTTACTAGTTCACCAATTCCACCTGTACCTCTATATTACCAAACTAATCTTTGTGTTTCCATCATTTTTGTATAACAGGTTCCAGCCCTGTAAAAATCTTCTTACATTCCAGAATCTCACCTCTTTGAGAAACAGGATCACTGATTCAAGATTTTGTGAGACCTAACACATTTTGTGAGACCTAACACACAAGTGATCAAAAACATTTGGATGGAGCTTTTTTTGTTAAATATTAGCATTTCTATATAATTACCAAATCTGAGTTGCCAAAATCTGGATGATCATTGGATGGAAGCTGTTATCTAGTGACCATCCTGATTTTTGCAGCTCAAATATGACAGCCTCACTTCTTATCTACTAAAGACAAAGTCCCAAATTCACTTTCAAGAAATCTCACTATATATGCAGATATTTTCAAGGCTACTATGACATTTAAAGAAAATAAAAATGACAGTGAAAGTCAGGGATCAGTTAGTTACAGAATGTGTATCACAGAACTAAAAATCTTATGGTTAAAGGACAGAGAATGTGTGATTCTCCAGTTGCTATGTAATTTTAGTATATATTACATTGCCTATAATATTGTTAAATTTGGCTGGAGTTCTTGGGAGCTGTAGTTCCATAACAGCCAGTTGGGTGTAATTCCTTTACCCTATCCCCGTGATGGCAAACCTGTGCCAGAGGTGGCACGCAGAGCCCTCTCTGCTGGCATGTGCACCATCGCCCCAAGTCAGATCTCCGTGGCGTTTCTTTCGTGAGCTTCTGTTTCCCTGCGAACGACAAAACAGAAGCTCACAAAAGAAAAAGATCTTACCTCTTGCTGAGCTGCCGGTGTTGGGATGCCCTGCCTCCCGCCGACCAGATGTCCATGCATGCATGTGTGCGCGCACCTTTCAGTTTGGGCATGCATGGATGTGCAATTTGGGCATTCGGTGTCTAAAAGGTTTGCCATCACCGCCCTATCCTATAAAATGGCTGAGGTTTGGACTTAAAAAATAAATGAAAAGAATAACAAGACTATAGAGGAGTCAGAAGATTTCTAAACTTTATGGAAGAAGAGTGAAAGCTAGAAAAAAATCTAACAAAAGAAAGGGTCAGAACAGTATTTCTCAGCTTCAACAACTTTAAGATGGATGGACTTCAACTTCCAGAATTCCCCAGCCAGCATGTGAGTGTCTGGAACGCTGACAGTGAGTTGAAGTCCATAGATCTTAAAAATGAGAAATACTCAGAAGTTAAGACCTGGAGAAGTTTCCTTTTCTCAGAATCCCCTGGTATTGAGTAGAATAACCTAGGTGGCAATATTTTTAGGATTTCTAAATCACCTTGTCACAAAGCAGACCAAAAGTAGGGATTTCCATGTTCCGTCTCGGATTACTTCCTTCAATCCCCACCTACAGTCATGACATGTATCAAAACTAGACTTATACTGAGTCTTATTTGTTCCCTTAGCCTCCGGGGCCTATAGTAACGTTCCTTGCTGTAGTTATACGGCAACATCATTTGCCCTCTCATTCCTGTTGCTTGGGATTCTGTGGAGCACCCTGTTTATCTTTTGGGGAGCTCCGTTTCCTCTGGATCCCCAACACTGTTCCCAGCAGGAAGAAAAACACAGCTGCCACATGGATGCAGTAATAGACTGAGCTCCAATAGCGAATGGTATCCTCAAAGGTAAGCAACACAAAACCCATACACATATAGTCATAGGCCCTCATCTTCAGGAACCACTGTATCCAGTCACCCCAAAGACGCCCAGACGGGGAGAGGTGCTTCAAGAATCCACTCTCCATGGCCCCCTCAGCTGCTAGGCAGAGCGGGATGGTAAGGAAGCTGATGTAGTACCCAGGGTGGATCCCATGCCAGTAGGCCGAGATAAGCATTGTCCATGCACTCCTAAAAAGAAGAGTCTGATCAGTCCTGTATTCATCCCCTCAAAGCAATCCAAGCACCCATCTATCCCAAAATTCCTCATATCCCCCCTGATCATTCCCAACTCTTTGCTCTTGTTAAATTTTGCTCAGTCTTTCACAAGCTACAGTGTTGGACATCAAGATTCCAGTCAAACTATGCTGGCTTGAGAACAATGGAAGCTGAAACCTAGCATCTCTAGAGCAGGGGTCCTAAATACCCGGGCCGTGGCCCACTACCAGGCTGTGGCCTATTTGCAACCATGCCGCACAAGTGGTGGGTTCATGTGCCACTCAACTTGTGCAAATTGAGTGAGCATGTGTGCGTGTCAACCCACCATTTGCGCAAGTCGAGCTGTGTGTGCATGCTAGCCCACCACTCATGTGGCTCAGTTCCCCTCTTCCCCCACCTCCACTGAGCCTCCAAGCCTGGGAAGCACTGCTCTAGAGTACACAAAGATGGGAAACTATGCAATTATTTATTTATTTATTCACTGACTATCCTACCCATCTTACCTGGATGGGTGAGCCTCAATCAGTCTCCTAATTCTGTAGGGTTTACCTCAAGAGCGTAGATTTTCATAAATCACATAAATTTTCTGACTTACCCTTTCTTTAATGGCAGGTCACTACTTCATCTCATCCCAAATCTGCCTAGTGTTTACCCCGAGCCTTCAAAACAAGAACTTCCTGTCCCATAATTCTTGTCCCACAACATGATTTCTACAACTTACTCTCATGCCAGCCCAAGTGACCTCATGCCTCCCCATTCAACATTTCAACAGTTCAACATTTCATCCTCAAAGACTATTTCTTGCCCTGACTGACACTTTATTTGAACCCGATGCCGCTTGCCGCACCTCATGACATAGGAGTGGAAAGGTGCACTTTTGTAGATGTAATGTGCCAACCACCACTGGACAGTCATGTTCCAATAGCGCATGCCATCCTTTACTTTGACACAAAAATCTGTTCCATGTGGATCAATGTTTTTGACTGTCTCATAATCATAGGCAACACTGGATGCTTCCCCGTCAGCTGATCTGCTTGTAAGAGAAGAGAAAAATCAATTCCTTCATGCATTTTTAATATCCAGAACTGTTCTAAAAATGTTTTCTGTATAGGGCTGACCTTAAAAATGTCAATTAGTTTGTTAATCTGGCAGTATCTTTTCAAACAAATTAATTCTGATTGGTACTATCATAGACTAATGCAATTCTCCTCCTGCTGTGTTCAATAATGGGGCAACTCTACCATCTGTTCTGAACACCTTGTGGTTTAGAAGACAAAATGGTATATAAGGGTTGCTATATTGAACGAAGGACCGTTCTAAGCAAAGGACAAAGACAAACCTCATGTCAAACAGCAAAAGAAACAGAACTTCTGGGAAGTCTCATAATTCAGTGTTAGAGTTCATGTTTTTAAAGAACGTCATCTGATAGGCAAGAGACGTATTTCTGAATTAGCAATGAATTACCCTTCCAGATAAGGTAGACCAATGTTGTGACTTGGTACAAGATAGGGCTATCAAATCTGGGCTGCAAAAACTAAGCAGGTAATGGAGTCAAAAAGGTGCAGAAAGGGAAAAAAATCTAATCTTTTTGCTGCCATACAGTGATCTTCTGGATTTTTGCTACCCAGATGTGATAGCTCTAGTATTCAGTAATTCCCAGTTCTCCTAACTGCACTGATTTGTTTAGGCGGCAGCAGAATCTGTATATGAAATCATTGTTTTGTACTCCCTAGTGCAGAGGTTTTCATACTTGGCAGCTTTAAGACTTGTGGACTTCAACTCCCAGAATTCTCCAGCCAGCTATGCTGGGATCTTCTAAGTAGGCTCTCCAACTAAGATATCTTCCAATGGATAGGTTTCCATATTTATAATTCCAAATTAATATCTAGTCAGGCTGTTTCTCAGTGTGCTGTATGAACCCAGATATTTTTAAATGCAAACCAAAATAATATGGCTTAAGTTTGAACTCAGCTGTGGCTGTTGTGTATTGTTTGAACTCAACTGTAGTTTATTTGTCAAGCCATGATTAAACAAACCAGGGCTTAGTACTACGGATGAACCCAGTCAGTAATCCTAACTCTCAATCTCTATTTTCTGCTCTATTTTCTGTTATTCCAATCATCCCTATGTGAATTTAAATCTAATAACAAGAACCAAGATTAGGAATCACTGCTAGATAGAAAAGGTACCACAGACTAGTTATAGAAAGTATCCTATCCTAGGAAGATAGGTAAGACTCAAATCATGATTTCACTGCTGTAGTTGTTTTAAAATAAGTGAATTCATAGAGCAGTGAGGTGGGCTAAAAACTGAAATCACTTTTTTTCCCTCCATTTCTGGGCCTTTGCTGTTTCATTTGTATTCCTTTCCTAGTGCCCAATGGTCTGTTTGCTGTTAACCTAACGAAACTTCTCCTTGGTTTACTCTAATTGGACACAAGGTGTTGTGTGCTCAAGAGAATAAGCTGTTAGCTTTAGGCGACCAACTCTTTGGAAGCCCTGGTTTTTCCCTTAAATAAGGAATTTATTTAAGTTTAAATAAGGAATTTATTCACATGCTTCAAAGGGTTTTGTATTTAAGGCAGGTATTGCTGCTGTTCGCTTCCAACAGAGGAACAAATCTTCAGAGAAGACAGCAAACAGCCTGGAATCCTTTGGAATCTCTGATCCGGTGCCCAAGCAAGATTCAGCCTGCACTGGTTTGGCAATACAAAGTGCCCAGTCAAGGGTAGCCTGGTTTATGCATCACTGGATGGGCTTCAGGGTAGTGCCAGAGTCACTTTCACTGGGAATCTACCTTTCCTATCCATGTGCAGGGCTTCTCAGAAATCATAGTCGGTGCACACAACCCCAGAATATGATCTGCTCTTCAGCTTCCCGCTCAGCCATGTTGCACAGAGGATGACCTTGGGGAAACACACTGCTTCTCAGCCTAACCACTCAGCTTCAGAGGGTGGTTATAACAGAATGATTGCAAATGCCATCCTATGCTGAACATCTCTGTGGATCAGAGAGCAAAGGGAGAGCTGAGAGCTCACCAGTGGAGGAAAAATGTGAAGTGAAATTCAACAAAGCCATAGACAGAGAGATAGAGAGGTAAAAAGGTACAGAGATGATAGATAGTTGGATAGATAGATAGACAGATAGATAGATAGATATGAGAGAGAGAGAGAGAGAGAGAGAGAGATGGAGAGAGAGATAAAGAGAGAGAGAGAGAGAGAGATCTACAGAAATAGTTGAGAGAGAGAGATGATAGATGATGGATGGATGGAGAGAGATGGAAAGAGAGAGAGAGATGTGTGTGTGAGAGATAGATAGATAGATGATAGATAGATAGATAGATGAAAGATAGATATAGACAGACAGACAGACAGACAGATAGACAGACAGACAGATAGATAGAGCTAGAGAAATAGTTGAGAGAGAGATGATAGATGATGGATGGATGGATGGATGGATGGATGGATGGATGGAGATGGAAAGAGAGAGAGAGATGTGTGTG
>JANHFM010002233.1:43362-57613 GCA_032468115.1 Grayia smithii
GCCAATAAAGAATTCTATTCTATTCTATTCTATTCTATTCTATTCTATTCTATTCTATTCTATTCATATATATATATGTTCATATATATATATATGTTCATACAGTATGGCATCCCTGAAACAGATCCTAAATGTTATAGAAATTTGCAAAGTTAGGTATGTTAATGAATGCATATGTGTCTGGCTTAAAATGATTTTAGCTTGCAATCTGCTTTTTTAAAATCCTGAATGGAAAGGCACCAATATTTGTGTAGCTTTGAAGCAATATTTCCTGATGAAAGTGAGTTTTTATTAAGGGGCTTCCTAGACTACTTTTTTCCTTTGTAAAGAATGTACAATATCCGGAATCTTTGTATATGTGTGTGCATGCACGTTTTGTATTTCTTTGCAGAGTACTAGCAGCATGATTGGGCTTGTTCTCTAGAAGTCATTATTGTTTTTAAATCCACACTATTGTGTTTGAGTTTGTATTAGTGGTAGTTTTCTGATAGCTATAAAGCCATTGTGAGCTTCGTGATGATATTTGTGATGTTCCATTGTTTTTAAAATGTTGCACTAAGAGTGGGCTTGACAGATATGTTCTAGCTCAAGAGCCTTTGATGTCATTCTAACACTAGTTTTAATGGAGGGATGGTTTAATCTGATTCCTTTACTTCAACATTGTATTTGTGAATTCCCGGATAAGCACGGATATCTCTTTTCGCAAATGTGAATTCTTTCACAGACATCCAATGGAGAATGGGTTGAATGGACTACTTGTCTGTGAAGGTGATATATATCTTTACCTATTGCAACACTTACGCTGATGAAGCTGGAGCCACATCTTAAGGGAGGCTTCCCAAAAGTGTTTTTTTGTCTGTGTGTCTGTTATAAGAAGGATTGTTTAGTGGACTAAAGTGCTACTGTCCTCAGTTTTGTGTGATGTTGGTGGTGCTGGAGTTTTGTGTGTGTGTGTGTGTGTGTGTGTGTGTGTGTGTCAACATCTCATTTGCACCTTGAGGTTTCCAAGGAGTCAAGATGCAGCTTACCTGGGGAGCGTTGCATGGGAATCCTCTACAAAATAGCAGCAACGTTCAACTGCATCAGCGGGGAAGGAGTGACTGAGGGAATCATTTTCTATCTCTGAGCTGTTAATAACTTGGCGCCTTCGAGCCAAGACGTGTGGAGATGTTGAAGATTAAACCAGAAAAGTTGCAGGGGAGGGGGGGGGGGGAGAGACAATGAATGAGTAAGGAGAATTGAGGGAAGAGGAATGAATATGTTGTAGGCGAGTTGCAAACTTTTTATTGTGAGGGATTCCTAATTGCCTATGAGCATTTTTAGACTAAGCCAACAGAAGGAAAAAGAGATTTTTAGAAAAGAGAGAGGGGACTAGAGCAAAAGTAAAAAAGAAAAGAAAGTAGAAAATTGGGATTCTGGCTGGTGGGGTCCTTCTCCGCCATTGCCTCCACCCAGGGGAATTTCTCCCCTCGGAGGTGAGGTGGACTTCCACTCATCAGACATTTGGAAATAACTAAAGATCTGGGTCTGCCTTCAGAACTGCTTGCTTTCAGAAGTTGTGGGTGCTCCATTAAAAAGGTAAAGGTTCCCCTCGCACATATGTGCTAGTCATTCCTGACTCCATTTCAAAACCGTTTCAAAGCCAAAGAGCCAGCGCTACCCGAAGATGTCTCCGTTCTACTTGCATTTTTTACGTGCTTTCGAACTGCTAGGTTGGAGAAGCTGGGACAAGTAACGGGAGCTCACCCCATTATGCAGCACTAGGGATTCAAACCACTGAACTGCCGACATTTCAATCGGCAAGCTCAGCGTCTTAGCCGCTGAACCACCACGTCCCTGAATGCTCCATTACTGGAGGCTTTTAAGGGATTGGACAGCTATAGTGTCTCCTGCCTATAGGGGGCAGGATTAGAAGACCTGGACTAGAAGAGCTTTAAGGTCTCTTCCAAATCCGTTATTCTCTCTTCCTTGGAACTCACAGAGAAATCACAGAATTATGACGTCCTTGATGCTTTCTGAGCTTGGAGGTTTTTAGCAGACATTTAATTACCAATCTAGGTAATATCATCAGTACTACCTCATAGAATCATAGAATCATAGAATCTTAGGGCTGGAAGACACCTTGGGAGTCTTCTAGTCCAGCCCCCTGCCCATGGCATGAGACCATATATCATTCTGGACAAATGGGTGTCCAATCTTTTCTTGAAAAACTTCCAGCCATGGTGCACCCACAACTCAGAGAGGCAAGTTGTTCCATTGGCTAATTGTTTTCACTGTCAGGAAGTCAGAAAGAAAAAAGAGGAAGAGCAGGCAGCCGTGGAGCTGGTTAGCACCCTGAAGGCCCTCCCGCTGCCTTTTAATGAACTTTTAATGTTGAATTTGAACTATCCTTGCCTCTATTCTAAAATTTTATATTCTGTCTTTATATTAGTAACATTTTATGTGTATACGGCCCAGAGTTCCTCTGTGAAGGTTTTTTTTCCCTCTAAATTTGATATAAATAAATAAACAAATAAACAAGCAAGCAAGATGTGGAAGTAGCATCATAAGGCTGGAGTGTATTTGGGATATCCTGTGCAATATCTGACTGGCATGTAACCTCAGTATGTTCTGTGGACATGGTGTTTTACAAAATTTGCAAAAGCTAATTTGTATCCCAAGAATTTTACCATCTAAAATTTGCTATTCCAAAAGGCTGCTATACGTTTAGTATCGGGTTATGAATGGGATATTTCTTGGACTGAACAGTAGTCCTTTTGTACTATATGAGGCCAAGGCAGGCAGGCGTCAGGCCTATGGTATCTATTTATTTTTAACTAGAGCCTAAGATTTACCAGCTGGAGGCTGGTAAAAGGTTTTCTATGCAGTGATTTTTTTATTGCATAGTAAATTTGCCCTTCTAATTCATTTGTTGCACAGCAGCATACCTCTCCTCTTCCACTTTGCACTTCCGTCATATTTTCAGACTAAAGTGTAAGCATTTTTTCCTCAGCAAAATAAATTGCTTTCTCCAAGAACCAAGGTATTCTCTACTAAATACACTATAGAAGATACGCATGCGTTTCGTCACTACTTATGGGCTCCGTTTTGTCATATAATAATTCAAAAATGACATGCAATGCTCCTACTATATTTCTATTACTAAGCTTGTCAAACTTTAAAGTCATTAATTTGTATATGTTAATTTAAAAATTATTAGTCACCAACGAGCCTGTTTTGGTTTCTAGCAGTGCTTTGTCATTTTGTGGGTTTCTTTTTAGCTTTATTTTATATTTGTTTTTATTTTAATTTCAATGGGTTATTTTAATGGATTTTTAAAATATTTCCTTGATTATTACTATGTATGCTGCTTGCGTCATTATGTGAGATGGATGGCTGTAGAAATGCAATTGATTAATTAAATAATGTGTGCTTTGTTTCTTTTTGAACTAGTTTTCCTCTCTTTACAAAAAAGATGTTCAAACCCTAGAAAGAGTACTGAGAACAAGAACAAAGATGATAAGGAGTCTGGAAGTTATGTCTAGTTTAATGAAGAGAACTGTGATGGTAGCCATCCAGGACTTGAGGCTGTTACAGAGAAGAAGGGGCCGACCTATTCTCCAAGGCACCTCAAGGCAGGACAAGAAGCAATGAATGGAAACTAATCAAGGAGAGAAGCAACCTAGAACTAAGGAGAACTTTCCTGATAGTGAGAATAATTAATCAGTGGAATGGCTTACTTCTGGAACAGTGGTGGGTTGCTCCCGGTTCGGTCCGGTTCGTGCAAATAGGTAGCGGTAACGCTGTGACATCACCGAACCGGTTCTACGCGTTCCGGACCGCCGCCCCCCGCGCGCCCGTACTTACCGTTCCGCACGCAGAATGTGCAGAGCGTGCTTGTGCGCACGCGCAGAAAGCTTTTTTTTACGTTTTTTCAGCCAAAAAAGCTTCTGCGCATTTGCAGGAGTGCCTGGCTGGTGCGCCGTGCACCCTGACCACGCGTGAAGCGTGTGCACCTTTAGAACCGGTAGGACAGGTAAGTAGAACCCACCCCTGTTCTGGAAGCTATGGGTACGTCATCACTGGAGGTTTTCAAAATGAGACTGAACATCCCATTCATCCAGAATGGCATAGAGTCTCCTGCTCGAAGAGTGGGTTGGGTTAGAAGACCTCCTAGTTCTCTTCCAACCCTATTATTCTATGTTCCAAGACTGATGTTTGTAATTCTCTGGGTATATTTTAAATTGATTGTACTTGGAAGGGTCTGTACCACAGCCATGAATTCTGCCAAGCAATAGCAAGACAGGAATTAGAAATGGCAATGTTGTTATTGAACTATTGTTCCACAGTTCAAGCCAAAGAGAGGGTTGATCTGTAAGCTTTGCCATGCGATCCTTCTCAACACAAGAAAAAGTCAGCTACTGAGCGCAGTTGTGGAATGGACATAAGCTGCCAAAGAGGCTGCCAAACTGTAATCTTCGCAGAATCGTGAATTCAAGATTGGCAGCCATGGACATTAATAATAACTACATTTAAAAAAAAAAAACCCAACCCTGCCATCCTGTAGAAGGCAAGAAAAATGAGTACCGTTACTTTTTCCTTCTTCCCCTGCCTACTCCCTCTCTAATTCTAGAAAGCCAGTGCAATTGTGCTGCGTTCACCTTTAGCAAGTAACCATACATAGTCTGTCATCTCATTTCAGCATCACCTTCATTTCTTCTTGAATTGGATCTAGGATGAGACTTGGCCTGGCTGTCACAGTGTGCCTGAGAAGAAAAAAAATCTCTATTAAGGGAGAGATTGGATCAGTAGTTTCCTGAGAGCCCAGGAGGATGTTTACAATAGATTCAGAACAAAAGTCAAAATTCAGTGATTCTTTGCTGCCATACAAAAAAAAAAAAAAAGGTGCGATACAAGGAAGATCTTGGCAATGCCTCCAAGGGAAAAGGGAAAAATCCCTACCTGTTGATAATTTATGCATGCTAATTATGTCAACTGAATAATCCAGTTGTTCTGAATCTGGCTCTGGACTAACCTGTGAGATTTGGCTTTCAGCACCTTTCGGCATCACTTCCAAGCAAAAACATTACACAACACTTGGCCTTTGTATGTCCTCCTGCTCATTATTTCACATTTATATTGAATTCCAGCAGTACAAAATAATACAGTATTGTTTCAGGAGAGTCAAAATAAGGATGGAGATGGGTACTAATGGCCAGGATAAAGATAACGGCATGTCTTAAAATATTTGTTCCTTGGCAAACATCAATATAGGTAGTCTTTGACTTACAGTCACAACTGAGCCCAAAATTTATGTTGCTAAGTGAGACATTTGTTGTGGGTTTTGCCCCGTTTTATGACTTCTCTTAATACATTTATTAAGTGAATCACTGCAATTGAGTTAGTAACTTGGTTATTAAGTGAATCTAGCTTTTGCTTGTCAGAAGGTTGCAAAAGGGGATCACAAGACCCCAGGACACAGCAACAGTCATAAATATGAGTCAACTGCCAAACATCCAAATTTTGATCACGTGTCTGTAGGGATGATGCAACAGTCATAAGTGAAAAACAGTTGAAAGTCATTTTTTTCGGTGCTGTTGTAACTTCAAACAGTCACTAAATGAACTGTTGTAAGTCAAGGACTACCTGTACAGCATTGGGAACATGGGTACGGTTATTTTGGCTCTGTTATATGTCTGGAATTCAGATAACCTCTATATTTTGGGAAAACAGAGGATAATTACTGAGGTATATCTGAACTGGCAGTCTGCAAAACCCTTTTGGGCCGGAAGAAAAGATATATCTTGTACAACATTTCACTTCCTACAGTGGCCAACCAGATGTTTCCAGAACCCCCCAAGAAGGTAATAGGCAGCAGCTGTTGTTGGCCTGTAGTAATTAATGCTCAGCAACGTGTTACAGCCACTGCTGGAGGACAACTTCTGCCGTTCTACCCACCTTCGGTTCCATAATACCTCTCCTAACCAGAAGCCAAAGCTCTGCTATCTTTGAAAGTATTCTTGCTCATGGCTATCACTCTGTCCTCATCCTGTCCTCCAGTAGCAAATTCCATGAATTAATTATGCACTGTACAAAAAAAAGTACTTTCTGCTGTCTTTCCCGAATCCACGACCCATCAATTTCATTGATGACTTCAACTGCTCGCATGATAAGAGAGGGAGAAAATAATTTTTTTATCTACGTTTTTCACTTTTCATATTTAATTTGATAAACTTCGGTATTGTTGGCCTTCTTATCTTGCTACTGTATTTTTTCTAAACTGAACTCACCTAATGCTTCAGCTTACCCTCACTGGGAATCGGCTTCAGCTTCTAAATAATTTGGTTGCTGCTGCCTACATTTCAGTGACTGGATAGTGCATGAAAATAAGAGTTGACCAGGTAAGACAAAACTCTTAAATAACTGCTGTGTACTTTCATCTGGTAGAGATGGAAGAGGCAAAAGGGCTGTTGTTTGTTTGATTCCTGCTTTGTTATCCTTCTTTTTAGCAATAAAGGTTCTCAGGGTGGCTTCCGATAACTAAATGTAAGGTTATGCCAGCTGATTAGCCTACAGTTTAAAAATGAAACTCAAAAGGAAAAAGGTAGCTGTACATTATGATTGGTTAGAAAGAGTTAGGGGAGATGAGCTGGTCTCTTAGAGATCTGCCAGCCTCTCCTTTTCTGTTCTTCTCCCAAGTAAAATGAAAGCAGCTCAAGTTCTATGTCATTCTGAAGGAAGTTTCCAGGATTTAGAAGAACGACTCCAGGAATATGCACAGACTTTCATTTTAGTAAAACAATCTCACGGTATCTGGGAGGGTGAATATCTGTGGGGCAAAACTGGAACAGTGGAGAGATGTGTGGAAGCAGCCGAACAAAGGAGAGGGAAGTATTGGAGGAGAAACAAGGTAAGTGGGTCACAAATTAAAGCCAATGTAGGCCATCTAGGTGTCTTCCCCATTTTTCAAGCTCAGTTCCTCGTTTTTAAAACTGGATCACAAGGTGGAACAATGGTGGTTCATAAGAATGGGAAAATATGCTTTGTATTTCTTTATAATGAGCTTCTCTCAATTCTCCAGGCCCATTGCAACCATCATCTTTCTTAATGCCATCTCTCCCAGCTCTATGTGACTCTCTTCAAGCCCTTGTTTCTCCTACCCACCTGGGAGACATGTAGTTCAGCCTATCATCGTCCTTAGGGAGGAAGACATCAACCTAGCTTTAAAAACAAAGTTCCTGACAGGTTGAAAAATGTCTGACTGAGCCCAGCAGGAGCAGTAAAAGAAGGCAATGACCCCTCTCAATAGGAGTCCTAATATTTAACCATATATTGCTGCTGGCTTAATATTATGGCTTTCTGAAAAAGGAATCGGACAAGTGATTCAGAACTCAGAAAGAGTAGAAAGCAGGATTTCTGGGTTCTATATAGAACAGTCTTGATGGAAATTTGCATTCTTTGGAAATGAGAATCTGGATTTTTTGAGGAGTCAAAAAAAGTGAATGACGACATGGTTCCTTCCCAGGGAATCCCCATAATGATATGAAGACCCTCTAAGACTGCTTTACAGCCATCCATGTTGTCCTCATCTTAGGCCATTAGCTTTCTCAGAGTGTTTCCAAGATATTGCTTTGCTTATTTCTGGAAATTACCAATTTTGAAATGAAGCAGAGATAAAGATAAATACAGCCTGGCCAGTAAATGATGATGCCTTATTTACCATAGGGTATTTGTGTCCTCTCCCTGTGTAAGTACAGGTAGTCCTTGACTTACAACAGTTCACTTAGTGACTGTTCAGTTACTACAGTACAACAGTACTGGAAAAGTGACATGACTGTTTTCACAATTACAACTATAGCAGCATCTCCATGATCATGTGATCAAAATTCATATGCCTAGCAACTGGTTCATATTTGTGACGGTTGCAGCATCTCAGGGTGACTTTTTTGCGACCTTCTGACAAGCAAAGTCAATGGGGAAGATTCACTTAGCAACTGGGTTATTAACAACTGCAGTGATTCACTTAACAACTGTGGCAAGAAAAGTCATAAAGTGGGACAAAACTCACTTAACAAATGTCTCAGCAACATAAATTTTGGGCCCAATTATGGTTGTAAGTCAAGGACTAACTGTCCTCCAAGGCGTTCTGTAGTCTCTCAGTCAATTAGGGTTGCTTAAGAGGATATTTTCAGCACTGGTGTCTACTTTACATCATCATAGCATTTTTGTGAAATGCTTCCTGTCTTGGATGGCCATCTGTGCAAAACAGAAGAAGCCATCTCTAAAGGTCCATGTCCTCCACATTTTGTTGATAAGGTATAGTGGACTTTGCATTATGACTCAGCAAGCCTTGTCCTCCTAGAAAATTAGGTTGGCTGCTGTCCCGTGTTGTTTTCCATCCCTCAGGCAGTCTGATAGGTTTAGCCATGCCACAGTAACTGGTGGAAAGACCTAATTATGGATGCCAGAGATGACAAAAGTAGCTGAAGAACTTTAGCATGAAGAACAGAACACTGTTTGCTATTTTCACATTTTCTGTTATGTTATCTTTCCGGTAACAAATGCGGTTACAGGAACTGGGCATGGCTAGTCTAGTGAACAGAAGGACCAGGGGAGACATGATAACAGTGTTCCAGTATTTGAAGGGCTGCCACAGAGAGGAGAGGGTCAAGCTATTTTCCAAAGAACCTGAAGGCCACACAAGGAATAATGGATGGAAACGGATCAAGGAGAGATTCAACCTGGAAATAAGGAGGAACTTTCTGACAGTGAGAACAATCAACCAATGGAACAGCATGCCTTCGGAAGTTCTGGGAGCTTCATCACTTCATCACATCAAAAAAAACCAAAACCTTGAGATTTTCAAGAACTGCCAGTTGTCAGAAATGGTGTAGGGTCTCTTGCTTAGATCGGGGGGTTGGACTAGATGATCTATAAAGTCCCTTCCAACTCTGTTAATCTGTTATTTGATATACCAACCCATCTGCTGGTAAAGCAGGTCTCTGTTACTTATATTGTGGCTGTCTACCATTATGTCCTACCAGGAAGTAGGTTTGCCTGCTTACTTTATTTATTTAGATTGGGGTGGGGAAATGGACTGTAGCACTACAGTTCCATATATATATATATATATATATATATATATATATATATATATATTGCAAATAGCACATTTTGCTGGAGAAATTAATGTGTTTGGGTGAGTACCAGCAGTTGAGTTCCCACATACTGAGGAAAGATGTTGAATTTGTTAGATATTAGACAGGGTTATAAATCAAAGGTTTTTTTTTTCCTTCTATGATCTTTAATGCATCTGGGCTATTTGTGGGAGTAGCCCTCTCCAACTGTTTATACTTGTCTTACTGGGTCCAACAGAATTGGATGCTCCAAATCCTGTCTATTGGAAGGTGTCAACTGGTGGGACTTAGGAAGTGGCTCTTTTCTATTGTGGCTGCTTTCTGGAACAATGTACCCTTTCCACCCGCATCCCTGAGATTTGGTTGGTCCTGACCCTGATAGTATTTCATAAAACCTTTAAAACATGGACATTTTTCCAAGCATGAAGATTGGGAGGTTCATGGAATGGTTACCGTGCTGTTACCGTATTGTCTTAATAAGGTTTTTAATCCTATGTTAGCCACCAAGAATCACTTATGATGGGAAATCATATTATTAAATTGAAATAATGAAAATATTATTGGAATTGATTGAAATAAATAATAGTGACTATTCTGTGACGTATCCCAGAACAGATAGTTCTTAAATATACTGAGTCATTGGTTGGAAACATGTGGAACAGGCCTTTATCCTGCAGTGGACAGACAATGGTTAGAATGACAATGATAATCATTTTTTTTGAATGTCCTGTAACTGTCTTTCACATTCCTGCTAACGATGTGCTGGACCATGTAATAGAACAGATAGTTCTGCTTTCTGTTGTTCCATAGATCCAAGTCCTATGTTGATGTTTTGTAGAAACAGACTGTGCCAGATCTTCTCAAACAATCTATATATCTTGTTAGGCTTTATTTAATAAGTGATTGCACTGTATATGAACACAGCCAGGGCAGGATTTTCTGGAGGAGTCTTCTTTAGTTGTAGCATACAGTCACTCCTCAGCTTACAACCATTCATTTAATGATCATTAGAAGTTAAAACAGTGATAAAAAATATGGCCTACAACCATTCCTTTCACTTATGACCATCACAACAGCCCCATGATAATGCGATCAAAATTTAGGTGTTTGGCAATTGGCATATATTTACAATGGTTGCAGCATCCCCGAGGTCATGTGATTGCCATTTGCAACCTTTCCAGCCAGTTTCTGATAAGCAAAGTAAGCAAAGAAGTAAAACACATCAAGGAAGCCCTCAGAATATGTGGCTATCCCAAGTGAGCCATCAAATCTCAAAAAAGACCCAACAGAAGCTCCTCCATAACAGGCAAAGAAGAGAAGACTAAATGAAGCAATGTTATCATTCCATATGTTTCGGGAATATCAGAAAAGCTCAGGAGGATCTTCAGCCAACACAACATACATGCAAACCCAAGAATACACTAAGGCAGAAGCTTGTCCACCCCTAGGATAAAACACCCAGACACAAATGTGATATATGCAGTACAATGCAGTGAGCCCTATGCAATTCTGTACATTGGGGAAACAAAGCAACCACTTCATAAATGCATAGCACAACATAGGAGAACATCAGGACTAGATTCAGCAGTCCATTTGCATTTAAAACACAAAGGCCACTCTTTCAAAGACAGCAAAGTCCCCATTTTGGAAAGAGAGGACCACTGGTTTGAAAGAGGCCATCTAGTCAAAATTGAATGGCCCTCTCTCAACAGAGGGGGAGGGATATGACATCATCTATCTCCAGTCTACAACAAAGTCCTTTCAACAGTTCCAAGAAGGCTCCACACCCATTTTCACCATTCAGGTGACCCTGAGGACACAGATAAGCCTCCAGGTGGCCTCAACAACTCTATAAAAGAATGCAAATGACCAACCGCCTACAAGGAATATAAATCTTTCCATTTCCCACCTTCCAGTCAGAGCTGAAGAAGCTTCTTGGATGAGAAGCAAAACAACTTCAAAGAAAAACAAGGAAGTCCAGTATCCTAAGTGAACTTCTCTCTGGCTAGAGAGTCCCCTGAGGATGGGCTCCCTCATGAGTCTGAAAGCTTGGAAAACTAAATCTATGGTCCCAGTGACCGACCCAGATTGGATCCTGCAACATTACCCTGGGACATGTATGTTCACCTTCATTCATGACCCACTTAACCAATGCAAGCCCCTTCGCCACGACAAGGCAGTAATCCATGAAGGGGATTGCCTTGCTTAATAACCAAAATTCTTGTCTCAGTTGTGGTTATGTGTCAAGGACTACATTTACTAAGTGTGGGGAAACAACACCATACCCTTTGTGTGATGTGACAGAAGTATCTTCATCCCAGTCTCCTATTTATCTCCACATTCTTTTTGGAACAGGCTACCTTTTGTATCTTTTACCACTCGTCCTTCCAAGCTATTCATCTCATGGTTTAATTTGTACAATGAAAGATTCTGGGGCCGGAGCCAGAATCTGAGGCCCTCCCTCTGTCCTAGGAGACCTAATCCCTAATGCAGAGTGGACTGGTTGGTAGTTAGCACTCTGAAGAAAACACATTTAGTATGTGACTGCTTGCCCTTTTATTTTCCTGACAGCTTCAGTTCTAGGATAGAGCACCAAAAGCAGATTTCTAGATTAAACTCTGGGAAACAATCCCACAATAGCTGTTTTCTGTCTCATCGTGTAACAATGTGGTGAGCCATTTATATGAAGTTGGGTAGAAATGAGTGTTTCCCTGAGTAAAATGCTACCCTTAATCATGAACTGTCTAGAATGGCCTTTGGAGGCTCATCCTTCCTCCCAACTCCACACCTGAAATTTGGTTAGCCTAACACTAACCTATCTTTATAAAAAAAGTTAAGATGGAGCAGAGGCTTATGTTAATTCATGCAAAGCACTTTGGACATTTGAAATGTGCTCTATCACATTGTATTATGATGAGGAATATGACCAAGCCCGTCCTTCTCTATACACTTGCCTTCCACCCACTTTGGATGCGTTCCACTTTGGGGCTGTCTCATAAATGCAGACAGATGTCTCTATCCAAGGTGATTGCCGCACACAGCTTTTAATGAATAATAAATTGCCAGAATTCAAGGACTTGGGTGTCACATCAGAGCAGCTACCAATTTATCTTGTTCTGACCTGACCCAGGTGACCGATGATGAGGCTGGGAGACAAAGCCAGTGAATCTCAGATTAGGACCCATGCTCCCCATGCGAGAGTAGATTCCCCTCTCCCTTCTGCGAAACTGTCTTCTCTTGAGTCTTGTTTCTCTCTCTCTCTCTGATTAGATTTTTCATTAACTCTGAGAAGTTGCTTTGAGTGAGTTTGGGCAACAAATTCATCTTTATTTTAACTAGATTAACTAGGCTGTTAATCTGAAGGATTTGTAAAGTTTATGAAGAGGGCTAAACTTGGTATTCTGTCACCAGGTATAACCCCAGCCCTGTCTGATCAATGGAGGAAACCAACGGGGAAAGGCATCTGGACTGTGGAGGGCTAATGATGGTGGCAAAGGAGGAGACAGGTCTCCTGCATCAGTGGCATGTAGGAGGCCTTTGAAGATAAAAAGAGAAAAGTATAATCCAACAATCCTAGACAACTTTTATCTATTCTCTGGTTTTCTTCCTTAGGGAAAGTAGTTGAAAAAATGGCTGAATTGTGGCTTCAGAGAGGAAAATGATTATCTGAAGCCCCTTCAGGTAGATTTTACATCAGGATATAGTGATGAAAAAGTATTGATCGTGCTTGCTAATGACCTCTGAAAGAGCTGGGATGGAGTTGGGGTGCCATCCTGATTCTTGTTGACCTCTCAGGATCTTTCAATGCCATTGATCATACTGGCCTTCTGGACCTCACAGGGGGATTTTAGGATCCTCTTCCTTTTTTTGTGTGTGGGAGGGTTCAGTCCATCTTGTATGGGGATAAGGCCCCAAGTCCCTAACTTGTGGGATGGTCTCTTCCTTTCTTTTTAACCTCTACAGAAAGCTGCCGGATGGGTTCATTTGTCAATTTGGGGTCAGATATGCCAATGATACCCAGTATATCTCAATCCTGGACTGCTCAAGTGATTTTTTGTCAAAGTTGTGTCTGGAGCCTGTCAGGGTCCAGGGCAGGGGTGCTATTCAGCAGGTTCTGACAGGTTCTGTACCAACTGGTAGCAGAAATTTTGAGTAGTTCAGAGAACTGGCAAATACCACCTTTGGCTGGTGTGGGAATGGAGATTTTGCAATATACTTCCCCCAGGAATGGGGAGGGAATGGAGATTTTGCAATATACTTCCCCCAGGAATGGGGAGGGAATGGGGATTTTGCAGTATCCTTCCCTGCCACGCTCACCAAGCCACACCATGCCCACCAAACCACACCCACAGAACCGGGAGTAAAAAAAAACTGAATTCCACCACTGGTCCAGGGGGTGAGTTAGAGGAACAAATTCAGACTTAGCTCTAGCAAGACTGCATGGCTGATAGTATTTGGACCAGAGATTTTCCATGTTTATTCTTAGATGAGGTTGGACTTCCCAATTTTGGAGAAAGCTAAAGGTGTTCCTGGACTTGCAGTTCCTGCTCCAAGTGCACTAGGAGCTGTATTAACACAGCACTGGAGAAGTCAATTTATGACCAGTTTTCACATGACCATTGCGACATCCCCATGGTCACATGATCAGAATTTGGGCACTTGGCAACTGTCATGTATTTATGACAGTTGCACTGTCCGGGAGTCATGTGATCACCTTTTGTGATCTTCTGACGAGCAAAATCAATGGGGGAAGCCAGATTTTCCTAATAACCACATGATTCACTTAACAATTGCAATGGTTCACTTAACAAATACAGGTAGACGACTTACAACACTTCATTTAATGACTGTTTGAAGTTACAATGACACTGAAACAAGTGACTTATGACCATTTTTCACATGATCACTGCAGCATCCCCATGGTCACATGATCAACATTCAGACACTTGGCAACTGACTCATATTTATGACCGTTGCAGTGTTCACCATCACTGTCATGTGATCACCTTTTGCGATCTTCTGACAAGCAAAGTCAATGGGAAAGCCAAATTCACTTAACAACCATTAGCTTAATAGTTGTAGTAATTAATTAATTAATTAAAATTTAATTTATTTAAATTTTATGCTGCCCATCT
>JANHFM010002233.1:85877-98586 GCA_032468115.1 Grayia smithii
CTGGTTCTCCGAACTACTCAAAATTTCCACTACCAGTTCTCCAGAACTGGTCAGAACCTGCTGAAACCCACCTCTGGAATGGAGGCTGTCCTTGCTGAGAGCTAAAGGAGGAGTTTGATAACACCGGGCAATGTGGATTTTACTTTTATTGGGGAATGTGACTTTTGTGGGATGTTTCTAATTTTCAATATTATGGGGTGTAATTCTGGTTTGCATCAGATCCAGAATTACAACAGTCTTTGCCAATTTGATGCCTACCTAAATCAAAAAAATTTCTTTTGGAAGATGGACTTTGCACATTTCTTTTTCGAATGGGTTTCATCACTCGGAAACCTGACAACAGCTTTTGACTGACCAATGAGGTCAGTCTATGCAGCAACATCACCCTCCAGATGGGTAAAGAAACTACAAATCCTAGTCTTCCCAGGCACCACGAGATGGAAAAACAGAATTTGGCGAATGTATAGTTTCCTCCATTAAATCAAAACAAAAGGTTCTTCTTACCAAGAAAATCATTGGCCCAGTCAAGGAAGGTCTTTAGAGAGAGGTTTTAAAAAAAAAATTCAAGATGGCAGCCCCAACGGTGTGATCCAAGCCTTGTCCCAATTTAACAGGTGTTGGAAAAAGTCATAGGACTTGGATCACACAGATGTGGCTGTCATCCATCTTGAATGTCTTGACCTCTCCTTGGTGACATCATTGATTGAGCACCAAGTGGTTACAGATAATCCTGGACTTACAACCATTTAGTGCCCTTGGAAGTTAAATAGCACTGAAAAAAATGACCGTTTTTCACCCTTAAGATAGTTGTCCCATAATTATGTGATCAAAATTCAAATGCTTGGCAGCTAGTTCATATGCGCAAGTTGCTGCTTTTCAACATCCCGTGATCCCCTTTTGTGACCTTCTGGCAAACAAAACAATGGGGAATCCAGATTCACTTAACAACCATGCTACTAACTTAACCACTGCAGTGATTCACTTAACAACAGTGGCAGGAAAGGTTGTAAAATGGGGCAAAATTCACTTAATAAACTTTTCATTTAGTAACAGAAACTTGGGCTCGATTGTGGTCGTAAGTCCAGGACTAGCTGTAGTAGGAAGCTGTGGAATTGGTCCCAGTGTTGTCCTAGGATGGGGGTCAGCAACCTTAAACACTCAAAGAGCCATTTGGGCCCGTTTCCCACAGAAAAGAAAACACCGGGAGCCACAAAACCCTTCCTGTGCCTGACTATTTCTTGAGCGGCCACAGAAACTAGCATATGTAATTGAATTAAATGTTCTGTTTTCTTCTGAAACTTTTATTTTCTTGGATTTATCCATGGTTGGCCTACCGGGGGTCGAAAAACAAAATAGATCATGGGCCGGTGAGTATCACACATTGGCGGTTGTAACGCATATTTTGAGCAACAGGGAGCCGCAGCAGAGGGATGAAAGAGCCACATGCGGCTCCAGAGCCACGGGTTGCTGACTCCATCCTAGGATGGAGCTTGATTTTTCTCTTATGGGCCAACAGGAAGCTTCTAAAGAATGATAAGAGCAGAAGGATTATTCACTTTTTAATAATGTTTAATAATTCCACTCATTTTTCAGGCTCCTTCCATTGTCCTTGGACAACGTTCTGAGTGGTCTTTTGAATAAACTTGTCCCTGGTTTGGTGAGTCTTCCTACTGAATTATAGCCCCCTTTTTAGTACCGTAGCTTCAATGAACACACATTCAACTTCTGGGCTATCAGTCAGAGAGGACCACACCGGAATAGCCTTGCAGGGTCAAGAAGTGCATTAGATTCTGCTGGACTCAGAGTAGACCACCAGATCAATGGACTGGAATCAGGTGAGATGATTCAAGGGGCTGACCGGAAAGAAAAAATAACAAGAATAAAGAATAACTAGGTTGGAAGGGACCTTGGAGGTCTTCTAGTCCAGCCCCGTGCTCAAGCAAGAAGCCTTATACCATTTCAGACAAGTGACTGTCCAGTCTCTTCTTAACAACCTCCAGTGATGGAGCACCCACAACTTCTGAAGGCAACTTCTGCTCCACTGAATAACAGAATAACAGATTTGGAAGGGATTTTGGAGATCTTCTAGTCTGACCTCCTGCTCAATTAAGACAGCCTATACTATTTCAGACATATGGCTGTCCAATCTCTTCTTAAAAACCTCCAGTGATAAGCACCTACAACCTCTGAAGGCAAACCTTTCCCCTGGTTAATGTTTTCACTGTTAGGATGTTTTTCCTTAATTCCAAGTAGGTTTTCTCCTTGATTAGTTTCCATCCATTGTTTCTTGTCCTGCCTTCAGGTGCTTTGGAGAATAAGTTGACCCTCTTTTCTTTGGGGCAGCCCTTCAAATACTGGAAGATGCTATTGTGTCCCCCCGACCCCTAGTTCTTCTTTTCTCTGGACTGGCCAAACCCAAATCCTGCAACCGTTCTTCGTATGTTTTAGTCTCCAGGCCTTTGATCATCCTCATTGCTCTTCTCTGCACTCTTTCCAAAGTCTTGTAATGTGGTGAAGAAAACTGGACGGAGGATTCCAAGTGTGATCTTACTAGGGCTTTATAAAGCAGTACTAACACTTCACCTGATTTTGATTCTATGCCTCTGTTTTCTTCTCTGCTACAGTTGTGTCCAGTTGTCGATGTTGTCCTGAATCTTCTCAACACTATTCTTGCCACGGTCAACAGTAAGGATTGTTCTTATGGTCGGGATGTATTCTGCCTTATTTATTTATTTATTTATTTATTTATTTATTTATTTATTTATTTATTTATTTATTTATTTATTTATTTATTTGAGTTTGGGGAGTACTATTTAGGTTTTAATTGTAAGCTGCCCAGAATCATGAATTTGAGATAGGTAGCTATCTCAAATAAAATAATAAAATAAAATATAAAATAATAAATATATAAAAATAAAATAAATAAATACAGAAACCCTGCAGCTTTCAACCTCCTTTGAATTCTGGGAATTGAGATGAATCTGGAGAGGATCAGGTAGAAAAAGGCTATTAAGCAACAAAATTGCAGTGGGAATCCACTGCTGCTAGTTTTTGTATTCTCATGGTTTTGTGCTATTACATTCAGGAGAGTGGTCAAAACACCCCCCTCCCATCGCATCATTCTTCCATATTCCTCTAGTAGGCCTGAGTTGCCCCTGTTCTGCTTCACCTTGTGCCTAGGGAAGTCTTAATTTGACCTAATTTTGGCTTTGCCTATCTAAACCTATAAGTGCACTTCCCCTCAACAACCCTCGAGTAGCCCTCTTCCTTCTCCCTCTCCTCCTCCTCCTCGCCTTTGCTGCCTTCCCAAGAGAAACCAGGCAGCCTTCACGCCATCTGCTGCTTAGTACAGTTTGTCAAATCTTGCGTGTGCCTTGCCCTGTTCTTCTCTGGACGTTGTTTGTTTGTTTCTTGTTATAAATAAACCTAATTAATTAGAAATTTTCTAGCAAGTGGAGAGCAGCACTTGTCACATCGCCTGCCAGGAGGGGCTCTATCGGCGAAGCTGCTCCAAGCCAACCAGCAGGGCAGGGGAGGCACCTCAGAAACTCCATGGGAAGGGAAATGACTCCAGCTCCAGTGGTGTCCTCTGCGAAAGGGCACGGATCTCACAGGGCCACGTTCCCCTTGTACTCCACCTCAACACAATGAAAGTCATTATTCATTCCGATAAACTTTCAGGCCAGCAAGCTTCTGTCATGTTAAGTATGTGTGTAAATTATTCAACAGCAAAGTCATCCATAGGAAGGGAGAGGGAAGAAAGTTGACAAAAGGAAGCTGAACTGAATTCGTTCTTGACAGTCAAACTGTTATGGATTGGTTTCAAACCAGGTTTTCCTCCCTAGGCCTTATTGACTCCAAGGGTCAGCAAGATGGTCTCTGGCCTTCAAAAAGCAGAGGCAGAGTACAGATAGCCCTCAAATTACAACCAGAATTGGGACCAGAATTTCCACTGGTAAGTGGTTGTTAAGTGAATTGTGCCTGATTTTTCAACCTTTTTTGCCATGGTGGCATCACACAGTCATTGAGTGAATTCAGCTTCTCCCATTAACTTTGCTTGTTAGCAGCCAGATGGGATGGTCACAAATGGCGATCATATGCCCCCAGGACACTGCAACTATTACAAATATATACCCATTGCTAAGGGCTCAAATTCTGATCACATGTCCAAGGGTAGTAAGTACTAGTGGTAAGTCATTTACCATGATAGCACAGTGATTAGAATCCATTATTGCAGGCTAATTCTGCCCACGATCAGGAGTTTGATCCCGACAGGGTCCAAGGTTGACTCGCCCTTCCATCCTTTGTGGTCATAAAATGAGGACCCAGATTGTTGAGGACAATATGTTGATGTCGTAAAATTGCCCAGACACTGCTGTAAAGCACTCTGGAGTGGAATATAAGTGCTATTGCTATTTTTTCAATGCTGTTGTAACTTTGAATGCTAACTAAATGAATGGTTGCAAATCAAGAATTACCTATATCTTCTTTGGACATTAAGGACAATTAGCCAGCCTTTTTCTATCATGTGTCCTCTAGATATCTTGGATACAGCACTGGATTGGCAATTTATCAAAAGAATCATGTAGTCAGGGCATCAAGAGAAAGAGGACACCACAGAATTTTCTCCCTCTAGCTATCTTGCCCTTAATTTTTTTTTCACTGCCACCCTCATCTTTAGTTTTCAGCACTTAACTGAGTCTTAATGTCATGTCAGTTAGGCAATGGAAGGCACCATTGTTGGGCTATGCTTAGAGCATTTGTTGGCCTTAATCTGACCCTGGTTGGACTCCAACTCCCATTTTGCCCAATTAGCTTGGCCATTGTTGGGCAGCTATTTGATGCATGACAGAATCCCTTTTAACATTCTGAGCCAGAACAGAGTTATTGGGGGAAATGATCCTTCATTCATTTTATGTCAAAGAATTAATAAATTATGTCACATATTAAGTCACCAAAGTTTCATCTGGCCCAGCATTCAAATGACTTCTAGCATAGCAGCCAACTCTCAAAAACCCTTAAGCATGCCAAGATAGATGATGCCTTTGAACACAGAATTTAGGAATGTCTTCCCAGGACCAGCTGATCTGGGTGTTGAGAAGAGCCAGGGACCTCTCCTTGTGATGCATAGGACGGTCATGGTGTGCTGTTAATGGAATTGTTTTCTAAAGAAAAATGTCCTTGGCTTCCCTGTTGTTGATTTTTAGCTAACAAAGCATAACAATCTAGGCTTTTTGTGTAATAATGCTGTTTTAAAACCAAAACATACTTTAAGTCGATGCTTGTTATGCCATTGTTATTGACTATTGTCCCAATATACATAGATATATGTATACTCTGGGAGAAGAGTCAGATCTTTATGGCTTTGCAGAAGGCTAAAAGGGTAGGGGTCTGCCAGATCTTTGACTGAATAGGGGCTATCACAGAAAAGGCACACTTTCTATGTCCTACTAGATAATAATATTTTAGGGAAGGAATTTAGGAACCTACCCATTCTATCTGACCTGATTAGCAGGCAGATATTCTCAGGAAGAGGCAGTCCTGCTAATAACCTGTTCAGTGCCATGTAAGGTTTAAAGATGATAACAACTGAAATTGTAAGTTACCTATCAACTTGTAGGCTGCTTACAGCTCTAACTTACTTTCTTAAAAGATTTAAAGGTTTCCCCTGTCCAGTCATGACTGACTTAAGGCGGGGTATGCTCATCTCTAATTCTCAGCTGAGAGACCCTCCTGTTATCTGAGATGCTTCCATCATCATGTGGCCAGCATGAAAATATGGAATGCAGTAATTTTCCTGCCAAAGCAGTACCTATTTATCTACTCACATTTGCATGCTCTCAAACTGCTAGATTGGCAGAAACTGGATTGAGAAATGAGAGCTCACTGCACTGTGTGGCACTCAGGTCTCAAACCTAGGTTGTCGGCTTTGCAGCTGACAAGCCCAGCATCTTAATTGCTGAACTATTGTTCTGCAATGACTTACATTCTTATGGCTCCCAAAATTGCCGTTCTGGAATTAATAAATCTGCAAATATTAGTGATGCTCTTTTTCACACTTTCAATAAAGAGGAGGAGGAGGAGGAGGAGGAAAAAAGAGGAGGAAAAAAGAGGTTGAGGGAACAGAGAAGAAAGAGGAAAAAGGACATATTAAATATTTGAATAGGTTTAGCAACATCCTACTTGCAGGAAACCAGAATCTTCCCCACCAATAAAAATTATAATGGGAGAACAGCCCTGCCATTAGCGTGATGACATGATATCCTGTCCCCTGCTGCCTTTGGACCTTACCATTAATTCGCGGGATTTTCTGCCGCAAGATGCAGTGATAATTGTTGGCTTAGGCAATTTTGAAAAGAGATTAGAGAGATTTGTGGTTGAGCCTGTGTCTAGGACTTTCAATTCTTAAATAGGGGATGAAGGTGGGCGGCAATATTGTCTTCATGCTATTTGTCAGATTCCCAAAATATATATGGTCAAATATCACACAAAGCACAACACTGGACTCTTTCAGCCATGAAGCTGGTATCCAGTAGAGCTTGTATTTATTTGTTAAATTCTCTTGAATTTTAAGACAAATTCAAGAGTTTATACAATTGCCAAAAGAAATAGCTTACATATTTTAGCTTTCCAAAGTGGCTTGGCATACAGTACTTAAATATGTATTTATGTATTAGATTATTATTCTAGGTGTGTGATTTTTACCTAAAGCCTGTGATTTAGCACATTGGAATCACAATGTGAATTTCTCTCCAAGACAGCCCAGTAACCGGTCTTTCAAGCCTAGTTATTTCTTGTCTTTTAAAAAACTGTATTCACCCTACACTCTTATGTCCAGAAATCATTACTTTTTACAAAGGTCTTAAAGAAAGTCTCCTGTATCAATTACCCTCTGGGATTCAGCGTGAAAGTGGTGCTGGCTGTTAAAAATAGACACATTCTCTCAGCTTCAGGACTTCAATTCTGTCCCTTCCTCCTTTTGACTATTTTTTGAAAACTGAATGGGTCATCAGGAATCATTATTATAGAATAACAGAGTTGGAAGGAACCTTGGAGATCTTCTAGTCCAACCCCCAGCTCAAGCAGGAGATCTTATACCGTTCCAGACAAGTGGCTGTCAAGTCTCCTCTTAAAAGCATCCAGTGATGGAGCACCTACTACTTCTGGCAAGCCTTTCCACTTAGTTGTTCTACCTGTCAAGAAATTTCTCCTTAGTTCTAGGTTGCTTCTCTTCTTGATTAGTTTCCATCCATTGTTTCTTGTTCTTCCTTCAATTGTTTTGGAGAATAGGTTGACCCCTCTCTTCTTTGTGGCAAACACTAAGATATTGGAACACTGCTATCATGTCACCCCAGTCCTTCTTTTCCCTAGACTAGACAAACCTAATTCCTGCCGCCGTTCTTCATATGTTTTAGCCTTCAACTCCCTAATCATCTTCGTTGCTCTTTTCTTCACTCTTTCCAGAGTCTCTACATCTTTTTTTTAATGTGGTGACCAAAACTGGATGTAGTATTCTAAGTGTGGTCTTTCTAAGGCTTTATAAAATGGTAATAATACTTCACATGATCATTAGTCTGTATTTCTTATGCAAAGATAGGCAATGTGTAATTTTTAGCACAGAATGATACAATGGCATCTGCAGAGCATAGGCCAAAAGGGCAAGATGGTGGCTATAGAGATGCAATCAAAATTCTGCATGTTAAAAAAATGGAGCTGTTTGTGACAAAGCAATTGAACCTTTTGGCCACAGCCTGTGGACATTCCTAGATGATCCTTAGAAGGTGTTGTGGTGTGAGAACAGAACTAGACCAAGGACTTTTCCAGAGAGGGTGCAGTCTTTGTAGTGGGACAAGATATCACTCCCATGTCAGTGCAACAGTCTGTTTTTTAATGCCATAGTTCTCCAGTTCTCCCTGCAACAGTGTTGTCTGATCCTGAATAAAGACATACTGAATTGAAACTGATCCTTCTGAAACAAGAGTGAATCTCTACTCTTGCCTTTTAAGATTTGGTCTGTGTCCACTTTGATTTGTCCCACAACCCAGCTGCTGCTATATCATTGTAGTGCAGTGTTTCTCAGCCTTGGCAACTTTAAGATGTGCGGATTTCAACTCCCAGAATTCCCCAGCCGGGCAAAATTTTAAAAGTAAAGCTGGCTGGGGAATTCTGGGAATTGAAGTCCACGGATCTTAAAGTTGCCAAGGTTGAGAAACACAATAAGGCAGAAATCCATGAAGGGATTCTAATCCCCAATTAAGGATCCTAATTCCTTCATGCCACAGATAATTGGAAACAATATTATTTTTCATTGTGTTCCAGCAGGACAAATGATTCATGTTTTGGCCCCAACTGAAGAGTCCATAGAAATTATTCTTGGTTGGTTGATAAACAAACAAATAAACAAACCTTTATTTGTTTTGTGGAGAGTTCTCTGTGCTGGGTGTTTGCCCTGAAAGGGTGAGTAATGATAGCATATTCATTCTCTGCAATATACACACTCCCCCACAAGCTTGTAAAAATGTCCATGCTTGTAGCACCTCCACGTTCCCAGACAAAATAGCCTTCATCAATCTCTGTTATTTTTTAATGTTAAATCAGAACAGTTGTAAGAAGGAAAAACAGTCCATTTAGAAATGCCCCAAGTCCTATTTTAATTAAAATGAAATTCTTCTGAATGGACCAAAGATACAAAACTTTATTCAGACTTCCCCAAGGGGTGTAGGGAAATAAATCCAATAATTATAGTAGTCCTCAACTTACGACCAGAATTGAGCCCAAAATTCCTGTTGATAAGACAGTTGTTAAGTGAGTTTTTGCCCCATTTTACACTTTCTTGCCACAACTGTTAAGTGTTATGTTAATTACATGGCTGTTAAATGAATTATTATTATTATTATTATTAATTCAATTTCTATGCCACCCTTTTCCCGAAGGACTCAGGGCAGCTTACAATAACATAAATAGATAAGAAATTTAAAAAACATAAATAGACAGATACAAACAACAAGACATTACATTTAAAAAGGGATGAAATCCAATTAAAATACATAATTTAAAAATTAAACTAATTAAAAATCAAATTAAAAGGTCAACCATAGCCTGCCTGGTGGAAAAGCCACATCTTCAGGTCACGGCGAAAGGAGCGAAGGTCTGGGGCGGTCCAAAGTTCCACGGGTAGATCGTTCCACAGGGTTGGGCTCCCACAAAGAAAGCTCTGCTTCCCTATTGACTTTGCTTGTCAAAAGATCACAAAAGGTGATCGCATTACTATGGGGAGACCTCAATATTCATAAATATACAAAACGGTCATGTCACTTTTTTCCACTGCTGTAACTTGCAATGGTCACTCAGCAAATGGTTGTAAGTCAAGGACTACCGGTATAGACAAATGACCATTCACATTTTGGACTTCTCCAGTCCATCTTCTGGATGGATACAATAGGCATAGCAAAAATTTGCTTATGTCCCAGGTTCTTCTATGTTGTGTGACAGTCATTTTGCCCTGCCGTGTCTTGGAAAGCCAATAAACTTGCATCCCCTTCTGCATTTGGTGGCACCAAGTCCGACTCACCTCAGGTGACAAGAACTGGGTATTTTTCCTTTTGGATAAGCAGTGAGGATCTGTCACACCTGAGGCCAAAAATACAGAAACTGTCCTTGTTCTAACACAATGAGATCTTTGGTCAGGCCTGACCAGGAGATGCAGTTACCACCGGGGTTAGACTGAGATACAAGCGCATAGAAGTGACTGTTATATATACGGGTAGTCCTTGACTTACGACCACAATTGAGCCTAAAATCTCTGTTGCTAAGTGAAAAATTTGTTAAATAAGTTTGGCTAATTTTACGATCTTTCTTGCTACACTTATTAAGTGGATCATTGCAGTTGTTAAATTTCATAACATGGTTGTTAAGTCAATCTGGCTTCCCCAGTGACTACTTGTCATAAGGTCGCAAAAGTGGATCACATGACCCCAGGAAATTGCAAACATCATAAATATGACTCAGATACCAAGCTGGCGCATTCAAAATGCAATCATCTGAATTTTGATCATGTGGCCATGGGAATGCTGCAATGGTCATAAGTGTGAAAAATAGTCATAAGTCACTTTTTTCAGTGCTGATCTAACTTCAAATCATCACTAAATGAACTATTGTAAGTTGAAGACTATCAGCTATTGACTTCCAGCTATTCATTTAGCAATTGTTCAAAGTAACAACAGCACTGAAAAAGGTGACTTACAACCGGTCCTCCCTGTCAGACTTGGAAGCATTATTAGGTGGCTTCCAAGCTGCCACTTTCTGAACTGTGGGAAAGTGGGAGGGGGAAATTGGAAGAAGGAGATATTAGCCATAATAGTATTATATAAGTGGGTGAAAGTCAGAACAAGTCCAGAGAAGGACATCTGGAGAAGGAGTGGTGTCAAGGTGGAACATACGATGATTGGACCTTGTGACCATTGGAGGAGGTAGGAGAGGAGTTTGGGGGGTTTTGATATACTGAATGAAAACCCGGAACTTTTAGATTCGGGTTTTCCCAGGATATGCCAGTTTACTTCTCTGAATAAAATGAACTTTTGAGACATGATTGAGAAGGAGTTTTCTTTCGGCGAAGGTTTTCTCGAACCCTGACATTCACACTTACACCATTCCATCATCCCCATGGTCACATGATCAAAATTTGGGTGCTGGGCAACTGTCGTGTATTTACAATAGTTACAGCATCCTGGGGGTTATGTGATCACCTTTTGTGACCTTGCCAGCCAGCTTCCAAGAAGCAAAGCCAATGGGGAAAGCTGGATTCGGCTAAGTGCATGATACACTTAACAACTGCAGTTATTTGTTTAACAACCCTAGCAAGGAAGATAATAAAATTAGATGTAACTCGCAACCACCACCTTGCTTGGCAACAGAAATTCTGTCTCTCTTATGGCCATAAGTGGAGGATTACCTGTACATAAAGGTCCTTACATCTGGCATGAGTAAGTTGCTCAAATAATAAAAGGAACTCCTCATTGCCAGATAGACGACTCAAAAGCTTGGATCTCAGCCTTGGTGCTGACATTGACGAGGACAAAACGAAATTACCTGTCGTGCAGCTTAGAGATGTTCATTAAATCCAAGAGAAGGAACGAAAACTTACCGACAGGGTGAGAACGAGAGATGATGTTAGAACCAAGGGCAGCCAGGAGTCCTGGACTTGGAGATACTCTTGAAGGGAAGTGAGGATTAGCAGCACAAACATTTGGCAGGAGTGGGAAGTTACAATTTTGGACATAATTAGATGATCAAAGGCTGAGGATCTCCCCGCGACCCAGAAAGGAATAAAGAAAATGAATTAGGGAAGGAAATATATGAGAACTACAATTTGTGTGACTTAGAGCAGATTTACAGAGAGCTGGTGCCGTGATAATGAGGAGGAGAATTACAGCAGCTGTTCCAACTTTGCATTCTCTAAATATGTTGGACTTCAGCTCACACTATCCCTGGTCAAGACTGTCCTTCTGATGGGGAGGAATAATTCTATCCCAGGTGTGAAGACTAAAAGGAAGACTTTCTAGCTTGGAAATCTAAAAATGGCCTAGTTTCCTAGGTATATTTTCATTGTTATTTTGATGGTACTTTTAATGGGCTTATACTTTGTCTGCCTTAAGCTTCTCAGACTGTCAAGAATGCTTTTTATGCTCTATTTTTCAGTCTAATTTTGCTGGATCTGCCTTATAACAGTTACATCCTTAACACTTTAGAAAATAAATTACTATGGTACCTGCAACTCTTCGCTTGAAGCTAGAATAAACTCCCATTTTTACAGAGCAGTGGAGAAAAATGATCCTCAATGCTAAATTAAGTTGAAATTGTATAACAAAAAAGCAAACTGAGAACAAACTAAATGTATTGTGATAGGATGAAGGGTGGTGAATGCTGCTTCTGCTCTATTGACAAGAGCAAGATGTATGAAAATCATTTGCACAGTCACAGTGATGTAAACGTTTGTGTGCAGACTATCCAGATTAAGTATGAGGACATACATACATGTTCTGAGCACCTATGATCCATATTAAGTCTTAGTTTCAGCAAATTCTGTTGAAAACAATGCAATTTGCTGCTTGTTCTTTGGTTTGGATGATAGAATGGGTGTTGCTGAGAAACAAGAAACTTTTAGAGTTAGAAGAGCAGAATCTAAAGTTTGGATTGTGTGGATATTTATGGTACAATAAAGTCAGAGTTAATGTAGATTATAAAGAAGATTTTTTTTGGTGCCATATTGAGAATAAAGAATAGATATAAACCAAGGCTGTGCCTGAAATACTTCCATAAGTCTCAGCACAAGAAGGATCTTACAGATGAGAAATAGTAGGCAAAATCAAATGGTTAATGCACCAAGAATTAATGGAAAATCACCAAAGACAATGTAAACTTAAATCAAGACAGCACCTAATGGCAGGATATAATTATCTTTTTTTTAAAAAAAATAATCTTTATTGATATTTACAAAAGTTAAAACATAAAGAAAAAAGTACAGACAATGACAAATCTACAATGAACAATAAGAAGAACAAAAGAAAAACAAATAAACAACACTATCTAAACATGTAGAACAGAATTCAACGACTGGAGAGCTTTTCTGCTCTCATCGATAGTTTTAACAAGATCATTCTAACTTATTCTAACTTCATATTTTAAAGTTTTCAGTCAGATATACAATTAA
>JANHFM010002233.1:147152-161531 GCA_032468115.1 Grayia smithii
TTCTGTGGAGAGATCAGAGGGGACATGGTTTTGTGTACTGTCTGCATCCCAGGGATAGGGTTTCCCTTGTTTGTGTGGCCCAGTTTCTTGCATGCCATGGCCTGGTGCCAGTCCACAGACCAGAAGTTGGGGACCCCTGAAATAGACTTTCAGGAACAATTAAGAGGCTATTCATCACTTGTGTTCAACTGAGAATGATGTAAAATAAGATGACTCTGCAAACACAAAACATTCAATTCAAACTAAAGGAGTTCTTAAGGAGGAGGGTCTTCTTCTCAGGTGTGTTTAGACCAGTGCTTTAATTATATGTTGGTATACCCACACCCACACCCACACATACACACACAGACAGACAGGCAAAACCACCAGAAACCAAATTCTTAAAAAATAGAAGATAATATATCACATTCTGAAATGAAACATGAAAACAAATAAATATATTAATGCTTTCTAAATAATGTAAACAAAAGATGAGAATTCAAGGGAAAAATACCGATAGACCTGGGAAACAAATTTGCAAATCTCAACATCCTACCAGCTCTCGTTTGGATAGGTGACAGTATAGGTACACTCAGGTGAATTACATACATTTCCATGTGCCAAAACTGCAATTCAGAATTCTATTATCAACATCACACGGTATTCAGTAAAGGCACACCACAGGCAGACATGTATGTCACATATATACACAACAAAGACATATCCATGACAATGTCCAAATCCACACCCACACGCACCTTGCTAGTGCAGTCTGCTGGGAAATACACAGAAGGTTGTGTCAAGACTCTATACGTCTTTGTCAAACCCATCATTACAAGTGACTCCAGGAAAGGCTGTCTTCTCTCACCACAGGCAAAGTGTGTGCTACTGTGAGCCATCTCTCCCCTCAAATGTACTGGTTATGTTTAGATTTTTAGAAGTAAACCAAGCTCTTCCTTCAAATTAAGTGTAAAAATGCACCATGAATAACACCAACATTGGGGGGGGGGGGAGGGTTGGAACACTCCCTGCTGTTTTGACAACATTGCGTAAATTAAACAAACCTCTTCACTGTCAACCTCAGATGGAACACAAGCAATCTGAGGTTCCTTGAACAACTTCGCTGATACAAGAGAATGAGAACTATCTGCAGAGATGGATCTACAAGTGCGATCCCAAATGGAGAAGTGGTTAAGCATCCATCTCTTGTGCCTCTTCGCCGAGGAGGAAGCAATTTCTGCAATCATAGAAGTGTTTCTATTCCTGGGAGCGCAATCAAAAAAACAGCACTCTGCCCAGCTCATCAGGGCCATGTGCGAGCAGAGACCAACATCGCCAAGCTGCCTCCATGCTTTCTTTCCCTTTCCTGCTTCTGTCTCTCCATCCCTGGGGGGGGGCGGGGGGGGAGGAATCCTCAATTATGTGTCCAGAGGCCATCCTGAATAGCAGTGGTGGTGGTGGAGGGGGCAAGAGTCACAATAAAGAGGGATAATAATAGAAAGTCAGGATATACTGGAAGAAGAGGTGGGGAAAGAGATCTGGAAGTTCTTTTGTATGCATTTTATGCGTGTTAAAAGCCAAATTATACACTGGTTTTGCTGCTTGCCACCCCTGAATGGCATGTAAACAAGAGCTGGTGGCAGTGTGGTCAGAAGAGTCTCTTGCAGCAAGGCTGGGGAAGGGGGCAACTTGCATCCAGAAGGAACGGAGAGTGAGGGTACAGTGCCCAGTAGCTGGGGAGTCAATTTCTTCTCCATTATGGCACCTGCCCTATGGAACATCTTCCCATCCTTCACAATACAAACAGCTCTTACTGTTGGCCTTTTGCAAGCCCGTGAAGACCTAGCTCTTCGCCAGGGATTGAAGTCAAGATGGGGGCTCCGATATGGGTTTATGTGATTTGTACTTTTACTATGCCTCAGATATTTGATTTCTCTTTGGTTTAATGCAGTGTTTGTCAACTTTGAAAGGGATGGAATTCAACATCCAGAATTCAGGGAGCTAGCTGGGGAATTCAGGGAAATCTGCCCCTCTCAAAGATGCCAAGATTTCATGGAAACCCTGATTTTTATTTTGTTTGTCTCCCAGTGCTCTTTGAATAGATGGGTGGCCCTCGGAAAATGGAAAAAATGAAATAAAATAAAACTCTGATATAGTTGTCTAGAGTCTCAAGAAAGTTGCTTCTTCACAACTCCATCATGAGAATTATAATCTGAGAGAGAGAGGGAGGGGGGGGAGAGAGGGGAAGACAGAGAGAGAGGAGAGAGGGAGGGAGGGAGAGAGATTACACAGCCAAATAGGAAGGGGTAATTCTAAATCATGCTACAAAATATTCCAAGTCTCCTTGAACTTCTTAAATGTGTGAGATGAAGGACTGTGATAGTGTCAGACAGCTTGGAGAAGGAGGCTAAAGAAGACCAGGGTTCCTTGGGGAGACTCTGGCGGGCCTGCCACTCCGTTAATCCTACCCCTCCAAATCTCTGGGAAATCGAGGGGAAAAACGTGCCCTCAACTGGCAAACTCTGAGGAAGAGCCAGTTAAAAATTCTGAAAAAGAATTCACTTTCGATCTGGATTTAGCTTGCCACCTGCTTAGAGGAGTTCCAGCAAAAATCAAAGGGAAGCTGGAATTGCTAATGTCTGTATCACATGTTTGCATGGATTTCTCAATTCTTCAAGAGATCTTCCTGATTCTTGCTCCATTATTCTCAATCTCTGCTTCCCACTTCCCTCACCCCTGCCTCTTCCCCTCATCTCTCAAGAGCTTTCTTCCTCTCTTTCCTTTTCCACCCCCCTCTCTTCACTTCCTACTGGAGATATTGATTTTTTTTCCTGCCTTTTCTCTTCCTCCCCTCGGGCCCCAAGTCGTGCTGTGTTTTTGTCCCTTTCCTTGCTTTGTATTTCTGCGCGTGTCTCAGTTGGAAGAACGCGAAAACGAACATGGTCTCAAGGTGTAAGACATGGCTAGGTGAATGTCTGGACGCAGGGCCTCTCTCTGCCTTCCACCCAGACCAGGCCGATGATACTCATCTGGGATTAAAAGAGGCAGGTCACTTGGGGTCCGGCAACTTGACTTGACCCAACCTGCAACTATTTGTCATATGGAGAACAGCCATTATTGGGAGGGGTGTCTCATTAGGGTATGTGCCTCCCAAGGGGGCATCTGCAAACCTAAGAATTCTTCAAGTGGGTTTCTGCAGATCTTTCTTGCTAGGGTGCAGGATACAACTGGGGCTTTGTTATGTTTGGCAAAACTAATATGCTGTTAGTTAACACTGCAGCAAGAAGCATAAACGCTGCCAAAATACTAAGGGTTATAAAAGGAGGCACTTCATCACTTGAAGGCAAAGGAGGGTGGAATTCAAAAGGTCAGTGTCATTCATCTAAAATACCTGGCCTGAGCGTACTGAATTACCAATTTTTTTTAAACAAAAAAAGTAATAATCCTGGTTTAGACCGTGTAGGAAGACGGTTGTGTGAGTTTGTGATAGTCAAAAATCAGGAGTCTGCTGCACGTATTCAGGCTAACAGATATTATTAAAGGGCATAAGCTTTCGTGAGCCTCCACTGAGTTTATGCCTTTTAATAAAATTTGTGAGCCTGAAAAGTACTACAGAAAAGTACTTTCTGATTTCTGGTTCAGACCAGGAATTGAATTGCAGCATTTACAGTACAGAAATTCCACTCCATTTTCTGAGCTATTCCCCACTCATCCATCTCAATTCTCCCTCGCTGTGCAATGATGAATACAGAATAAAGGATTGAAGACACAGGAAGATCAGTTCCAAATGGATGTTAGGGGGAAAAAAGCAAAGCTTCCCAATAGAAAGAGTACAGGTAGTCCTCAGACTTACAACAGTTCATTTAGTGGCAGTTTTGAAGTTCCAACAGCACTGAAAAGAGTGACTTATGGCCGTTGCAGCATCCCCAAGGTGACATGATGAAAATTCAGATGCTTGGCAATGGAGTCATATTTATGACGATTTCAGAGTCCCAGGATCGTGTGATCACTTTTTGTGACCTCCTGACAAGCAGTCAATTGGGAAGCTAGATCCATTCATTCATTCATTCATTTTTTATTTAGTTATTTTATTAAATTTGTATGCCGCCCTTCTCCCGAAGGATTCGGGGCGGCTCACAGAATAGTCCATAGACGAAGAAACATAAAAAACATAGAAAGAATTTACAAAGTTGAATAATTAAATTTAAAAACAGTTTAAAAACTAGAAAAAAATTAAAAATAAACATGTTACTGATTCAACAATGACAGTTTAACAACTGTGGCCAAGAAAGGTCAGAAAATGGGGCAAAACTCACTTAACAACTCTCTTGCTTAGCAACAGAAATTTTGGGCTCAACTGTGGTCATAAAGGTGAGGACTACCTGTAGTTGGCTCATGATCCAACACCCCAAAGAGGAAGATGGACTCCTTTTGATTTGAGGTCTTCAATTTGGATATCCCGGCTTTTTCCAAACTTAGCAGTTTTAAGATAGGTGGACCACAACTCCCAGAATTCCCCAGCCAGTAGAGGAGTTGAAATCCACAGATCTTAAAATTGCCAAGTTTGAGAAAAACACTGAGCTAGACAGCCACCTGTCTGCATGCTTTCGATGCATTAATCAGAATTCCTGGAGTGAGCACCAGATGGTCTTATGTCCCTTCCAAGCTAAGGGTTATATTACACTACTGAAATATATTAGGACAGATTGTATATTTCACTGGCAGAATCAGAAAAGCTGATAAGTTAAGAAAAGAGATAAGTTAAGAAAATCAGAAGGCACCTGTCTCCATCTGCAATAGCACTTAGTCCACAGTCCTTGCGACCAAAGCAGAGAGACCAAAACACTTTTCTTAGTGCAGGTAGTTCTCCATGTACAACAGTTCACTTGGTGATTGCTCAAAGTTACAATAGCACTGAAAAAAGTGACTTATGACTATTTTTCATACTTATGACCATTGCAGCATTCCCATAGTCACATGATTTACATTCAGATGCTTGAAACTGATTCACATTTATGACTGTTGCAGTGTCCTGGGGTCATGTGATCAGTTTTTGTGACCTTCCGACAAGCAAAGTCAATGAGGAAATCAGATTCGCTGAACAACAGTGTGTTATTTATTTAACAACTGTGGTGATTCACTTAACAAATGTGGCAAGAAAAGTTGTAAAATGGGACAAACTCATTTAACAAATGTTTCACTTACCAACATAAATTTTGAGCTCAGTTGTGGTCATAACTTGAGGACTATCTGCACTTGGTTCCTTATGTTGGGTTGAAAAAAAAATCCCAAATGAAGTTGGGAAGCAAGGCTAGAAAAGCATAAGAATCTGTGGGTCAGGCCTGAAGAGCAACCTTGTTGATCTAATGACATATAGGACATCGGACCTCAGGCTGAACATGATCCACTTATGAGTATTAGATGGCAAATATATAGCCTTACTAAACTCCAAAACTCTCTTTTGGGCTAAGGTTGGGCTAAGGTTGTGGGAATCTGGGTTGATCTGTTCAATTGAAACACGGTGTGCTAAACTCTGTTAGGATGGAAAGAATATTGACATTTTTGAACACTGGTATTGGGAAAGATTTCTGAAAATGAAAAACAAAAAAACAAAAAATGGATCATTGAACAAATCAACCCCAAGTTGTCACTCAAGGCAAAAATGACCAAATTCAAGTTATCCTATTTTGGACACATTATGTAACTCTCCAGAGAAGGGAGTTATTGCTGAGAAAGATAGAAGGAAAAAGAAGAGGATGACTATCAGCAAGATGGATGAACTCATTAGAAAAGCAATGGGTGCACCATTGGAGGACCTGAAGGACCAGGCTTGGGACAGGCTGTCATGAAGAAAATCTATCTGATTGCTAGGAGTCGACACCCCCTGGATGGCATATAATCAATCAAGCAAACAAACTAATTTTAACCTTAGTTAGGCAGATGCATGTCTGCGTACAACCAATTTATGATAGCTGAGAACCTCAAGCTCAAAGGCATCTCTGGATTAGTTATTATGATCCAGTGTATTGATGAACCCAGAATGTGGGTAAACTCAGTTACCAGATTATAAATCTTATACTCCATTGGGATGATTAGAAATTCTTTTGATCCCATTCCAAAACTCTGTGAATGTCTGAGCCAGAGAGGGGCTGTAGCATTTACTGGCTCAAATCAAAGGTCCATCAAGTTTAGGATTCAAGATATTGAACCAGATGTTTTTCCATCAATTTCTTATGTTTGTCCTACACAATACATTATATTCAGAGATACACCATTTCTGAACATGGGATCTCCATTTCACCTACCTGGCCTTATAAATACTGACAAGGATCCCTTCTTTGGAAGGTTTAAAAATATCTTTTTAAACATCCTAACTATTGCTCTCATATACAAGGGCAGAGAACAACACCTATTCATTCTATATTGAATACAGAAGAGGTTTCCTGTTGCTTCTCCGCATCTCTGGCCAGCTGTTTTAACAAACACTCTATCTGCTTTCTTCATCATTATTGATAATTTATATTATCTCTTATTCACTTTTTTTTACATACAATTTTATTAATTTATTAAAGTTTTTTTTTTTAAATGAAGATACGAACTAATATAGAGTGAGAAAGAAAAGAAAGAGACATATGTCAAAGAGAAAACTAAAAGTGCAAGAAAGGAAAGGAAAAAAAAGGAAAAAGGAAAATAGAAAAGAAAGCAGCTACAAAGTAGCAGCTTCTGAGCTTCTTTACCGCAGTTATAAATACAACTACAAATTTACCTCTTACTCTACAGTTACAACATAACTATCTCCTTTCTAAAGTCTCTTCTATCTGATCATCAAAACCATGCATCAGAAATTCATTTTTCACACAAAAAGTCTATAAAGGGTTTCCAGTCCAATAAATGTGGATAATTGTCTTCTCTCTGAATTTAGAGATTTCAATTTAGCCATCTCAACTTATTTCCCTGTTTTCCCAAATTACCACCAATCTAGCCTGGGCATCTGCATTGATAGTTGGGAGATGCCCCCATTTCAGGGTTAAAGGGGATGGGGGGTGGATGTCAGCCTTGGATCGTCAGACTTGGCTTCTCTTTCAGCCACACTGCCTGCATGAGGCACACAAGCTTCGGAGAGGTTTAATCAAAGCCGGCAGGTTTCATTTCCACCTGCCAAAGCTTGAAGGAATAAAATCCCCCAGATCGTTGCAGGTTTGGGGAGGGAAGGGGGAAGAGGAGAGGACTCAGAGAGCCTGCAAAGAGAAAGAATTAAAAAGGGAGTGAATACTATCCAAGGGGAACCAATGTCGGGTTCCCAAGTCCGAGGAGAGATGAGGGGTCCAGAGTTTTGTGCCTCAATTTCACACCTTCCACAAACCCTTAATCCCATCAAGTGACACTCCCAGATTCTCCACTGCTGGTAATTAATTTACAAGCATATACATGCTCACACTCTTTGAGCACAGAATCTCTGCTGATGCCTCATTATTTTGGTTTGCTACATCCTTATATCTGGGTCCTGCTTTTTCCATCTACCCCTCCTCCCTGCTTCTAAAATTTTGTTCGCAAGTATGGAAGTCCCTTGTTTTCCTACCTTTTAGCCACATTATTTAGTCCCGACTCTGGAAGACAGAGCATCTGTAAGGTGCATTTCTGTAGACTTCACTAGCCTGTGAGATGAAGCTGCTAGAGGTTGGGGCAGGAACGATAGCAATAAAACGAGGTTTCATCCCAGCCCCCTCTCATTAAAACCAAAAATAAAATAAAGCCTTCCTGAATTTGCTTGGGAAAGAGATTCTCCCAACCCACAATTCCTTGTCCCCCAATTCTAGATGGGGTGTCTGCTGCCATTGCTCAGAATGGAGGGTGGATGGAGCTGTGCACATGTTCTAGAGAAGTGTGCAGGGGCTGAGTTCTGGGTGAGCCCAGATCAAGCTGAAACTAGCAGTCCTCAAATCATCTGCCAACTTTGCTGCTCTTGATTGCTCCAATCTTCTTGCACTGGCCTCCATGCAGAAGTAAAACAAGACCCCCTACCCAAATCGCTGCTTTCATCTCTCCTCTCAGCAAGGCCCTTTTCCAGCTGTTTTGATCTCTGCCCGTTTCCTGGAACCCAGACCCCAGGTGGCCACTTTCACTTGGACAGCTGTGGCTGGTAATTTTGACTGTGTCCCCCTGCCACTACCTTCTCTGCTCTCCCCTTGTGTGTGTGGGGGGGGGGATACCTTTCCAGAAGTGTACATTAGTGGGTTGTTTTGGTAATGGGAACATCTGGAGGAAGGAGGTGGATCGGCAATCATTCCAGGTTTCTGCTTGGAGGAACAGGTGGGGGGTTGATGGCAGTGAGAGATAAATGAGAGCAGGTATGTGGGGGGACACAGAGACCGTGTACACACCAGAAAAATGGTTCAGGGTGAGAAGAATCAATGGAGGGAAGGCCGCCAGAGGTCTACAGGTCCAACTGAAGGAAGATTCAGCATCACTGTGCCAAGCAGGTAGAAAGAAAGAGGGCACTGTCTCATAAACCAGGATTTATAGCAGAGTCTGGGTTTCAGAACGGTTGTAACATGCACATGCCAACACGGTTTTCACTGAGCAGCCTTCGGCCGCCTCATGCCCTGCAGATGTGCTGAGCTTCAATGTGTCTTGCTCTCATTCCTGCATCCCGAGTCTCTCCAACGGCAGTTTCCAATGTTCATTTGCACAGAAGATGCAGGGGAAAGAGTCGGACTTGGATGCGGCTGGGTTTTTGTGTAAGTGCAGTGAGCAAGAAGGCATTGTGATGGCATTTATGAACTGTTCATACAATGAAAGGGAGTACAAATATTTAAACTAGCCTGTGCGGGTGTGTGCATCCTTCTATAAAGACCAAAATATGAGTAGCTATAGGCTGAAAGGCTACACAAACACAACACAGGCATTGTTATGTCAGTGCACATAGCGTGGATAACCACATCTTCTTACAAGGTTACACACAGAACACTTGAGAGCCCGGCATACAAAGTCTCAATATAAATTCTGTATGTGTTCTGCAGGACAGATACAAGAATACAGTATAGGTCAGCCTAAAGAAAGTACAGCTTTTCCGAGCAAGAACAGTCAGAAATCATGCCTAAAATTCTCTAGTGACCATGGGGAAAAATATGTAGATATAAATCAGAACTCCACTGACAAAGCATCTATCTTCCAAATATGTGGTTTAAAAGGGGGGAAATCTACGTGATAAATTCTAGCCACTGTGCACATTCCCCAAACACTGTAAATAACAACTTAATTGTACAAACAGACCTGGGTATACCAGCCCGTCAATATACATAAAGAGAGGTTAGAAAATATGGACTATTCACACTTAACCGATAGCAGTGCCTGTTTTCTAACTGGGGCAAATATGCCTATCTGCCAATAAATGAAAAGTCCTGTTAATCCCCAGTCAACCTGAAGACTTTGCACATTGCCTAGACAATATACAAACCTTTAGTTCAGGTTGTTCATTTATGCATATTTTTCACAATGTCGATTGACTGGGCAGAGTGGCAAAGAAAATTTATGCATATTTGCCACTCAACACACATGAATCTTAAGTATATACATGTTACTAATCAAAACAGTAATACTATGTTCTTCAGAAATACAGTTAATGAAAACTAACATAATAATATAGTACTCAGTAGAGAAATAAGAACATTAGTAAATATAGTTAATGGGGGGCTTTAAGGAAAGAGAGATTACCTATACAAATGGGTTCCCTTGTAGGGTATATTTGGGAGAACCATGATAGAAGTTATCACCACAGAGTTGGCAGTAACTATATTTGTTTCTGTTTAGTTTCTTTATTCCATACCTGCTGGGTGCATAGAAATTCTTATACTATTTTAGCATGGCCATAAGAACATCAAAGCTTGTATGTATTAACCTAACCATTAAGCTGGATATGTTGGAATCTCTTATTAACTACACCAAATTAGGTGTCTTACTAGGACACTTCCACCCTAGTCAACATCTTCCCTTAAGGTATGAAAGTAACAACCAGTGGGAAAAACACCACAAATCACAGGGAAAGAGCGGGCAGTTGCACATTGGGAGCATGGGACAATCTCACCGTGGCCTCTTTCCCTGGTGAGAAAGAAAATTATTCCGCGTAACTGTCAGGAGCACCAACAGAAGCTGCCATCTTTCTTCATTCAGGTCCTTCCACATGAAGTTCTCCAGTTCTGTTCGGTTGCAGTTCTGGTCATTCATATCAAGCAAAATCATCCTTTAGTATTTCAGGTGGATACTATATCAAGGAAGGTGCCCTCTGACTAGATTACTCACTCTGTGTTATACAAGGGAAACTGCTGAAGACTGCTAGTGTTCCTCAGCCCTTCCAGATGGGCTGGTCAGCTAGATTTTGAAATCTGACATCTGGAGACCCATAGTTTGACTAAGAGGGGTATAATGTGTGGGGGAAGAGGGCTTAAGCTAAATCTACAGCCAATCTTTACATGATTACACAGAGGATCAGGAAAGATCCTACCTGCCTTGCATTGTAGTAGGAGAAACAATAAACAAGACACCCAGCTTGAATAGAGACAGCTCATAATGCTGGGAACACTTATAGTAGAAAAATCACATACAGTGAAGAAAGGGTTCAGCTTCAATCAGATAATCAGTGAGCAAAATAGTCAGTAGTCCACAGATACACACAGTCAGAGGAAGGGAACAAACCATGTGCAAGACATAGGCCTACACCCGAGGAGTAATTCAGACCCAAGTTAAACACATAGCCACAAACACACTTTGGTTCAGCCGACGGAAAGGAGACATAGTCAACAGTGTCCCTATTGTAGAAGCCAAGAAGATCACCAACACATTAACAGAGACACATGGAATTGTCTCAAAGACATACCTGTTTCACAAAGACATGAGCAACATCACAGGTGGATTGCCAGCCTCCATGTATAAAAGCTCACAAATATGTGCTCTCAGGGACTTCACATCTAGCAGTGTGGAATCCCAAATGCAAATATTCACAGACATGGAATTACTCAAAAGTCATAGTCACCATTAGCCTGGCCCAGACCAACGATCCATCTCAGCCTAGTCTCCAGAATTCAACAAGAGAAATATGGCTTCATCCCCCATTGCAATGGAGGCCACAGGGGGCAGGGGTGGGGGCTCCATTTCCAGTCCTAGGAGAAAAGGGGGCAGAAATACATGGGTGACTCACATCCACTGACTCCTGGTGAGGTTGCACAAAAGATGTACCATGCACCCAACACGGGTGTGAAGCTACAGGGCCTTATCAGATACCTACCCTCAAAAGGAATGAGGCCGAAAGAGTGGTGAGAACAGAAAGAATTCACACATCCTTCAACATAAGCCAGCATCTCCTTAGGGATTCCCACACACACATCCTGAAAACAGTTTCCAGAGGAAATCACAGTGGTAATTATGGCATGATTTTATCTTCTCCCTCACACTCGCAATTTAACAGATGGCTTGCCTCCGCTACCTAAGCTTCTTGGCTGATCCCACCCTTCATCATCCCCTCAAACACAGTTTCTCTCTCTCTCTCTCTCTCTTATTTTTTAAAGACCAGCTTAATGTCCCACTGACAGGATCCTGTGACAACAGGTTCCACAGGTTGCTCATAGGCTGTGTGTAGGAAAAACGTCTGGTAGCAACAGAACAGATGAAAGAGCATCCTCAATAGGACAAATGTAAACATGCCAGCCAAGATAAACAGTTTATTGTCATTTGTCAAACACCAACAACACCTTGCAATGTCACCTTTCCCCCCCATTGGTTCAGCCCCCTGCTTTATTGTTCTTCAAAGAATGGCACCTGACCTGTGATATCCAACATCATCACCATCTCTGTTGTTTCCTCCCTAACTCCATCTTTGTTCCTTTCCTCCATCTTTTAATTCTCCACGCTTTGCTTTCTCCCCCTTGGCTGAGTGTCAAGAGTTCCAAAAGAGTTGCAGGCCACCCAACTTATGGAAAAGGGAGCCTAATAATTGAATGGTTGTGAGAGCCTTTTGTAAAGCACACAGTCTCACTTTTAATCTCCAATTTCACCCACACACTTTTTCCAGGTGTCTTCTAAAGCCAAGAGCTAGGAGGGCATCACAAAAGGAACCTGAGGCCAAATCTGGGAAAGCCCTGGAAACATCTGCAAAAATTCCACTGCATCCTGGCACCAACTCACAATGACTGAGTCTCTTCCCCTGCCGCCCCCCCTCCCCACAAGTGAAGCAAATCCACTGGCCAGGCGGGCCAAAGAGCAAAGCTGCCATCTCCAATCACCCTTCCGGCCTCTGGAGACCAGCGAGCTTAAACTAGCCACCCAGGCTAAAGAGAGAGTTGCCCAAGAGACTGGCCACCGTCTGGCTTGGCTCCAGTAAACAGAGCTGGATTGGTGGGGAAGTCACCTATGGATTTCCAACCAAAAAGTTGGGGAACCCAACTTCTGTAGGACATGAGCTGAGAAATAGGGGACCAGCCAGTGCAATCATTTGGGGGATAGGTAGTTTGAACCAACAGGGGGTTCAAGCCCTGGTTTTTTTCCTACTCTACCTCAACTTTCTACATGTTTATCTTTCTGGGTGTGGGAAAGGGAGAGAAATGAAACCCAGCGGATTTCCATTGTCCCTTAGCCCCTTTTGCTTTGAAGTGCCAGCAATGAGGTTTTTTTTCTTCTTCTAATGACCAGGAGATAAATCACTCTGCAGTTCAGCCTCTGAGTCTTTCCATTCTGTTCACGAAAACCCTCTCCCTTAATTCCCATCCTACCTGTCAACCCCCTTATTAAGACACCGATTTAGACAAACCTCCAATCAACCTAATCATGCATTCCACCTCCCCACCTCTGCTCAGGTGGGGAAGAGTTGCGTTTTTAGGAGCCAGTCTGCTACCTAAAGAGGTGGAAAAGGAAAGCTCCTAAGCCCTCCACACGTCTCCAAGACACCTGGTTTTCCTTTGGGCAGTCTTGGGACTTCTCTCTCCATTCCAGACCCCAAGACCTGCCATCAAAGCAGCCCTCAGCTGCCATTCCTCCTGTTGATGAGAGGTGTGGTTCCTCCACATTTGGGGATGGATGGAAAGAGTCGCCCCAGCCCAGCTCCACTAGCTCACCTTAACCAGCTTCTTATCCAGGCATCCTTTTGTTTGGGAGGCCCCTCACCCCAAATTCCTCCAGCAGAGCAAAAAGGGGCCCCGTCTTCTTTTGCGTCTCCAATCCCAGCATCAAGTGGCATTCTCAGCTATCTAAGGCCCTGCTATATGCATGTTGTGTGTGTGTATGTGTGTGTGTGTGCATGCGTGTTTGTGACTGTGCGTGTCTTGGAAGCTGGACAAAACCCAGCAATACCCACCCCTTGAGCTATAACTCTCCCATTCCCCAGTCGCCCTCCCTTTTATGAACGATCTTGCAGTGGAGAGGATGCCCTCTTACTTTAATCACAAAGCCCACCCACCCCCACAGAGAGCTAAAGATGCCTGGATCGGATGCCACTTTAACCACCACTACTATTCCCCCACTACTTTCATTAGACATCTCTACCCTCACTACCCTTTCTTTTCCGGGCTCAGCCCAAGCCCCATAACCATTAGGAACTTCTCTCTTTTTTCTAGGACTCAAGGCACCCTCCCACTGGTTCCCACTTCCAAAGGGCCCAGGGGATCATTCCCAATTTTAAACCTGCCCACTTCCTGCCGGCCACCCCCTGCCCGGAGGCCACTCCACACCACATGAGAAAAGGAACTCTTTGGGGTGAAATCAAACAGGCAATTCCCCCCTCCCCTCCCTCTCTTTCCCTCTCCTAAAGGGGAAAAGGGAGCAGATGCCCTTCAGTTAAGCTGCATTTCTCTCCCCCCACCTCCTTTTCAACCAATACAGATTCCCTTCTCTGCTAAGAAAAGGCAGAGGCTGCAGTGAAGTCTCTATAGTGTACATGTTTCTGATTCTTTTGCAGTTCCAGACCGGTCTGGATTAATTCAGAATACAGTAATGAGGTTTTTAAAAAAAATCACCCTTTTTTGAGTGGTGCATTTCATACTCTTGCAGTTTGGATGATCAATGCCACAAACAAACCAGGGGTGAGGGTACGCGCTCTCTCACACACATGAATATCAGAAAGGGAGGGGGAGACTAAGAGAGGGGCTGTCACCCATTCTTTTTCCCCCTGCAAACCAAGCCCCTGGGGGGCAGGTTAGAAGAGGCAATAATGTGCTTTCAGAAGTCTGAACTCAAACCTCAGGCTGGGGGCACGTCCCACAGAAAAGGCAGAGGACAAAATTGTGACATCAGGGTGGAGGGAGAATTTTTTTCCCCCAAGGGAGGGAGGGTCTCCTTCAATTTCCAACAAGGGTTCCCCCCCCTTTCCCTGGCCCCACAATAAGAAAAAACGCCCCCCAAAAGAGGCAGCGATGG
>JANHFM010002233.1:171158-190244 GCA_032468115.1 Grayia smithii
TCTTTCGGCAGATTTCCCACTGAGAAAGTAAGCCAAGCTTCTCTACGGCAGCCCATCCGGAACGCCATGAATCTATTCCGCTTCCTGGGAGACATCTCGCATCTGTTGGCTATAATCATCTTGCTGTTGAAAATTTGGAAGACCAGATCCTGTGCTGGTAAGAAAAACGGGGGGAGGAAAGGGGAGATCAACTGATTCCTTCCTTAGGTCTCTCAGTGGCTTTATTTCTGGCCTGAAAGTGTTTGTTTGGAACTAGTGCATGTATCTGAGCCTCAATCAACTTGGGAGCTGATTTACACGTGCAATTTACCAAATTTGCTCTAATCCTTTCTTCCTTCTCTAAATCCTTCCTCTCTGTGTATACTGTGAGGGTTCACTTCCATGCTATAGATTACCTCAAAGTAAACCTTCTTAAATCACACACAAGTTGGACTTTGTCTGTCTGTCCATCTTATATATCTGTCTTATCTATCTAGTCTAGCTTCTATCTCCTTTTTTAATTATATAGATTTATATTTCTGGAACTCAACTGGGTTGTTGTGACCTTCCTTATAGGTATCTGGTATGACACAGTTTTAGAAAGAACTGTGGATTAATATTTGTGGGTTAATATTTGAAACTCGTGTTCTATATTTAAAGCCTCTTCTTTATTGCTTTTCGGGACATGGTGGCTCAGTGGCTAAGACACTGAGCTTGTCGATCAAAAGGTCGGCAGTTCAGCAGTTTGAATCCCTGGTGCTGTGTAATGGGATGAGCTCCCATTACTTGTCCCAGTTTCTTCCAACCTAGCAGTTCGAAAGCACATAAAAATGCAAGTAGAAAAATAGGGACCATCTTTGGTGGGAAGGTAACAGTATTCCGTGCACCTTTGGCATTTAGTCATGCTGGCCACATGACGACGGAGATGTCTTCGGACAGCGCTGGCTCTTCGGCTTTGAAACGGAGATGAGCACTGTCCCCTAGAGTCGGGAACAATTAGCACATATGTGCGAGGGGAACCTTTACCTTTACCTATTTATTGCTTTTAGAGAAAGAATTGCTTTGAAAAAGTGAATGGCCATCCTGGTTTGGACAAAAAAAGCAGGGAGAAAGGAAGCATTCGTGCAGAAAAGTTGATATTGTTCTTTCTTGGTTTTTTTTTTTTAAACTAATTTGTTAAAGGCAATGAACGATGGAAACTACTTGAGGTGGGATTGGATAAAACTGACTGATCTCTTCCTTTTGACAACCCCTTTGGCCCTATAGAAAAGGAGGAAAGCCAAATTGTGGTTGCGGATTTTCTTAGACTTGAAGAAAAAGCATGAGTAGATCTGGGAAAGAGCACTGATTAAACCCTGCTGATGGTGGGGAATCTCTTATTGTGCCACTTCCAGGCCTCTTCTGAGTTGTCTAAATTTTTTAATGCTACAAACTTTGTGTTAAGGAGGTGTGACATTGGATGATGAATCGTGAGGAGTTTTGAAGGATCTTCTCTGTTTTTCCTAATAGTCAAGATCTTCTGCTCTTTCCCTTAATGTCAAAAATGGTTATTTTCTCATCTGATCATGAGTTATGTTGGCTTGTGCTTTTCTTGCAGGGATCTCTGGGAAGAGCCAAGCTCTCTTTGCCATTGTCTTCACTACTCGATACCTAGACCTATTTACAAACTACATCTCGTTGTATAACACCTCCATGAAGGTACAGGAGTGATGTTGGATTATATAGTGTGTTATTGTGACTAGTTAGAAGGCTAATAGGCTTGGTGCCACAGAAAATAAAATAGTTACGAGTTTCTGTTGTCTTCTACTTCTTTCTGTATGCACACTTTGCTTCAATAATGTGGCATCACTATCCGCTACAAAAGGGGATGAGAAAAGTCTTTTATAATGGTGGTTTATGCAAAAAATCCAAAAGTACTTTCTCCTATGTTAATGAAACCTCCTGCTAGCTAATTATGAAGTCTTCATTTGTTTATCACAGAGCTTGCCATGTTAGCAGCATTTGCACAGTACAAGGAAGTAAGTTGATGAAGAAGATTTTGATGTGGATATCAGGTGCTGCACTGGCAGAGAATAAGTGTTAGATGATTGTTAGCAATGTTAGGTTTTAATCTTAAAGAAACTCTTCGCCCTGCAAGTAGTCCTGGATAAGCTAAATGTAAGTAGGTAGCATATTATAATATCAGTTAAAGGATAAAACCGGTGTATTGGTTGACAGCTCTGACCTTGAAAAACAATTGTAGAATATGTTAAGCTGATTCCTGAGATTGGTGTCCCAATTCTCAGTGTATCTCAATTAAATGGAAACGGCTTAATGATATTGGGGGAGGGATTGGTTATAGTTGTCATTAGAAGAATTGTGGGAAGTGATGCCCTCCAGATAATGCTGAACTTGAAAATTTGGCAAATATTATTATTGGCAGGTTGCTTGGAACTAGTTCAGCAATATCTAGAAGGCTTCAATGTTCCTCATACTTCATATAAATGAGGAGATACCAAGAAGGGATCTAGTTTGTAAGAAGGAACCCTAATCTTTCAGAAAGATCCCTAGGGTAAAGGCATTGAAGGGTTCAGAGTTTTGGCATTGATTACACTAAATATCTGAGAGGTGAAATAATATTTAATCTCAATGACCCTTCTTGATCTACGTTATCTCCTGCAGGTGGTGTATGTTGCCTGTTCCTATGCTACAGTATGGATGATCTATAGCAAATTCAAAGCCACCTATGATGGCAACCATGATACCTTCAGAGTGGAATTCCTGGTTATTCCAACAGCAGTGTTAGCTTTCCTAGTAAATCATGATTTCACACCCTTAGAGGTAATTAAATGTATGCTAGTGTAAACAAGCCTAAGCCCCAGATACTTAACTTGCAGCTATATGATGTGTTCGAGTCCTATGGCTAAAATTATTCATTTAATTGGCAAAAGGCCATCTTTAATATTCTAGTCCCTGCTTGTTCTGCTACTGTATAACTAGTTCCTTTTAGGATTACAAGCTTGAACTAATTTTGCTTTCTACATTAATTCATAATAAGCACTACATTAATTCAGCTATTTCTATCTGCTCATGTGTTGACTAAATGCTACTGAAATAGAATTGTGATATACCTGCAGTCATTTAAACTGAAAACTCTTCTTTCCAAAGGAAACAACAAACCAGCAGAAGATATTATTAAGCTTTATGTGATCTATGAGTTTACAACTTCCATTTTTATTTTAAAAGGAAAACTATCCAACAATCGATGGGGGCAACAAAAGCGTCAAGAGAGTACTTGAATCTAGACATAATTTAGTTGTAACTTGCCAAATCTTGACCAACTTGACTCATTGAATTCTGTGCAGCTCAAGCATGAACTGATTCAGCTTGGGTTCAGCCTTATATTGTGGGCAGATAAGTCAAAGGTTCAAACTTCAAAAACAAAGCTGATTTCTAGCAATCTTCTTTCTGTAGTTTTCTGGGCAAGAATGCAGAAGTATGATTGACTCACTGCCTTAGTCCAGGGTGGTAGTGATGATGTTGATTTTAACTTCTTGATCTGGCCCGTAGCAATTTCCAAGTGTTTCCCCTCTAATATCATTATCATTATTATTACTATTATTATTGAATAGACAATATTTGACTCAGCACTGCCATCTATGTAGGCAGTTCTCTCAAGACAATTCAGGCAGTCCTTGACTTATGACTTAATGAAATTATAATGGACCTCCCCAAAAGTATTTACTATCCTGTTCTGACAGACAGCCCACATACACTTCCACAGTCACGTGACTGCATTTTAGGCACTCAGCAACCGGCCCACATTTATGGCCATTTGCAGTATCCCATGGTCATGTGACCATATGAAGTTTTTGTCCAAAACCAGCGTTTACTTTCAATTTTTGGGAAAAATGTCCAATAGCAAATAATTGATTCACTTATCGATCATGTATTCATTTAACCACTGTGATTCGCTTAATAATCACCACAAAAAAAAGACAGTAAAATTAAATCATGTGATGATTTGCTGTATGACCAATCATGACTGTAATGGGCAAGCTCCATTATGGTTATACATTGATGACTACCTGTAACCTATTAAAGGATGAAGTAAGTACTTGGAATTCACAAAACACCCAATAGAAGGGTTTTTGGGGGGACAGTTTAGAAAAAGATACATGTTACACTAAGATTTGCAGTCTTTCACAGACAAAAGTATCAAAAAGTGAGCTGGAGCAGACATGCCCTAAGCCTGTGACACAAATCCATCCTGAATCTTGCAGTACAATGGTGGACCACAGAAAATATAAAGCTATTTTTCTCCTGGATTCCTCCAGATTCTCTGGACTTTCTCCATCTACCTGGAGTCGGTGGCTATTTTGCCACAACTCTTCATGGTCAGTAAAACAGGTGAGGCAGAGACCATCACAAGTCATTATCTCTTCGCTTTGGGAGTCTACCGTGCCCTCTACCTGTTCAACTGGATTTGGCGCTATCAGTTTGAGGGGTTCTTCGACCTCATTGCCATTGTGGCTGGCTTGGTGCAAACAATACTGTACTGCGATTTCTTCTACCTCTACATTACAAAAGGTATTTTGCAACAAGAACAAATGGAAACTAGATCTGACTAAAATCCCATTAGTATGAGATAGAGAAGAAATGCTCTTTCACCTGGAGTCACCATGTTTGAGTTGGATGGCCATATAAATGAAATTAATAAATAAATCTGTGGCAGCTTTAGCAAGGTGCTTGGGATTTTAAAATTATTTGGGAATCAGTACATCTCAACCACATATCTCAATGTGCGTTGACTAAATGTACTGCTAAACTAGAAGTTCACTAGAGGGCACTCTTCAACTAAACACAATCTTTTTTGATGCTGGGAAGTGTATTAACCAATAGCTCTTTACTAATTGTAAGTTGACAAATTAATTAGCAGTTTCAGCACCTTTTTTCCTAGGATCAAAAAGAAGTTGCAGAAAAATAGTGCTCACATATTCAAAACAGTGAGCACTAAAAAGCTATTTCTGTAGGATTGAATAAAATAAAATCTGTTGGACTAGCCTAACAGAAATCAAATTAGTTATTCTATTAAAGGGCAAGTGCTTGACAAATATATGTTGCTTTTTTACTGCTTTTACTTGTAGCATTAAAATTATTTGAACTGTCTGTTGAGTACTGAAAACCTTAATGAAATGTGTTTTTTTAAAGTCTAAGATTATTATATTCAATCTATATTCATGCATAGAGATCTCAATGGTTGGTTGACTAATTCTGGGAGATGAAGTCCACAAGTCTTAAATTGCCAAGTTTGGAGACCTCTGTGCATGCATATAGGCATACATGCTCCACTAAAGTATAGTTATAAAGATATATAGAGACTTAAAAGCAATCATAAGAAAACATTTTAGTTTGCGATACAGCTAGAGATGTCTTCTTTCAGAAATCCCCTTTCAGTCCAGCTCGCCACCCTTTTTCAATCCCTTTTCAACAAATATTGGCATTATGTATTTCCTACATATACTCAGTTCTTATTACTTGATTTAAAAACTGTTTTGGGTTTCTGCAACTTGTATTGTCTACTTGCTAACATAGGTAGTCCTCATTTTACAATCATTTGTTCAGTGACTGTTCAAAGTTACAATGAAGGGACTTACAACAGGTTCTTGAAGTTATAGCTTTTGCAATAATGCTATGGGTCATGTAATTGTGATCCGGGCGCTTGGTATGCTGTTCGCAATTACGAACAGCTGCCAAGTGTCCTACAAGCACATGATCACCATTTGCAATCTTCCTTGCTGGCTTCCCCCAAATGTCAATAGAAAAGCCAGCAAGGAAGGTTGCAAGCCATCGCTGCCTGCTAAGAGAATTCCGTGTCATCTCTGGGGGCTGCCTGAAAAAGCTCCCTGCTGAGATCCAAGTAGGATTTTTGCACAGGCTGTTTTCAAATCCACCCACCTGAGTTGAGAGGCCTCTCCTTTGGCACAAAGTGTTTTCTGCACAGAGTCCTGCTTGGTTTTTGGCACAGAACTTTTTCTGTCAGCCCCCAGAGACAAGAGCAAGTCCTTTCCACTCTTGAGGCTGAAAACACTGCTGAAATCCAAGCAGAATTTTCAACCATAGAGGATTTTCAGGCCCAGAGTAGAGAGGCTTCAGAAGCCTTTGGAGCTGAAAATCCTAGGCACTTCACACTTTGTCCCAACCCTCCCTCACATCCCCTCCCTCCCCTTTCCACCCAACGTCTGGGGCTTTTAACTTCTTACCAGCTTCCCGATTGACTAGAATTATGGGAATGCACCAGGAAATTGCTTCATTTAATGACCAGGAAATTCACTTAACAACAGCAGTTGAACTACCTGGATTTCTGGCACTAAACACAGATATCATTGCTTCATGACAGTAGTCCAGATCCCGATCACCATTGTAGGTTGAAGAGTACCTGTATTGTTTTTGCTTCATACAGATAGGCAAAAATTGGATTATTGAAATATATACAGTGGAAGTAATAGTATGTAATATTTCTATTCTGCCATAACTTCTTCCCCTACATCTTCTTTTCATTTTTTGATTCCCATAACAGTATGTTAGATTTCCATTCCCAATAAAATTGCTGTCCTCCAAAGGCTGTTTTGGGCAGTATATGAGCCACAGTGGTGCAGTGGTTAGAGTGCAGTACTGCAGGCTACTTCTGCCGACTGCCGGCCCTTTAGCAGTTCAAATCTCACCAGGCTCAAGGTTGACTCAGCCTTCTGTCCTTCCTAGGTGGATAAAATGAGGACCAAAATTGTTTGGGGGCAATATGCTGACTCTGTAAACTGAGGGTTGTAAAGCACTGCGAAGCGGTATATGTGCTATTGCTAACGCACATATATCGTGCTCTCAGTGCTGTTTTAATATGGCTAGCATCCCAACCACCACCACCCCAAGCCATCTGCCTTTTAACTTACTGGTACATCCTTGTTTTATCTGGCTCCCTTTTATTGATATATCTTTACATAGTTTTTATGCTTTTATCTGTATTCCGCCCAGTCACTCTGAGAGTGAGATGACCAGTATCTAAATTTAATAGATGGATGTATAGATAAAAATAAAACATTGCTATCAGTATATGAAATAAGAGCACAAATGTTTTGGTCTTTTGAATAATGACTGTTCTTGGTTAATGGTTTCTTAATTAAAATATTATTAAAAATACATTTTTCTCTCTCTAGAAGCAATGGCACCATATTACTTGGTATGTTGCCTAAAATTTAATGAAGTTCTTATCTCTTCTTATTTCTATTTCCTCTTACAGTTCTAAAAGGCAAGAAGTTGAGTTTGCCTGCATAAGTTAAGATCAAGATTGCAACAAAATACTTTGGCCAAGGAGAATGAAGAGAATGCTTCACAGAAAATTAGACATGCAGATTGAGATTCCTTTAAAAATATTGGTGTCCTATTTATCTCAAGTTCCACCCTGAACTTTGATCTAAGTGTGGTTTGAGACAAAACGGATGGTCCTTCTACAAACAGACTGCCATAATTGGGGATGAGGTGAAGCACAGCTTGAATCCCAAGCTAACAATGACTACTCCTGGTGAATATGTAAATTGTAGATTTTGGGTTTTTTTTTAACCCATTTTGATCATTCTGTGTCTATAATGCTTGAGTATTATTTTTTGATGAATCAGCACAAGTAGGAAATACATTTTTAAAAAATCTGTTATCTCTATCCTCTTAGTTTGCACTCATTATTTTGGGTCTTATGTTGATAAATGCTAATATGAAATGCAACCTTTCTGTTCATGAAGGCCTGGTGCTACAAAGCTATCCAGATAGACAGGAATGCTTGCAAATTATTTCTTTCTTTTAAGTATGGGTTTTCTTGGATCTGTTTTTGAAACATTAGTGGCAAGAAAATACCTTTCTCCTTTAAATATTTGTCAGTTACTCTTTCTTCATTTTTGTATTATTTGATGGTTAAATCTTCATCCACTGCAAATAAAATGGAAAAACTCTTCCCCTTATTAATTAGTGCCTTTGTGAGAAGGATGGGAATTTAAATAAAAATAAATTCTGCTTTTTGCCAGTTTGTAATCTTTGTGCTTCAGAGTACATTGTGCTATTTGTCTTCATTGTCCCATTTTTTTAGAGTGCTTTTTCTGATCTCTCAAAGTATTCTCCTGGGGCCTATACTATTAAATACTTGTATTAGAACATGCTTTCCATAAATGCCCCATCACTGCTGCTTTTTGATAACTACATCATCTCTGAATTGATAACAAATTTGTATGTTTTCATATAAAGACATTTTTAATCTCTGTTGTACTGCTGCTATCAACCTGAACAATCAGCAAAACCAAAATTCTGAACAATCAGCGAAACCAAAATTCAAGCCATGTTTCAGCCAGTCTAGACTTCCAATTTGTATTATACCTTGATTTAAAGTACGCATATGCTTACTCAAAAGCAAAATCCTTAGAATACTTGCTTTGAAGACTATGAAGGCAAGATTGCACAGAACATGCAATTTTATATAATTATTTAAAAATAAGTCTCATTGAATTAAGTGTGTATAGGAAGGTACCATTTCTAAATAGCTATATTAAATTATTATCGGTTGAAGTAATTCTCTGCTATGATTCCATAGCTGGTTTTCTTAAATTTATAAAGCAAAATTTGCAATTTGTTTTGAATTGTGATTAGTCATTGGAAAACAAATGTCAAGGCTAAGATTTAGAACTTATTTACATAATGATGATTCAGCAGCAATTGGTAAGTTCTGGTTTTGGTCTTTGTGAATTAACCATGGTTCCACAGTTGCTTCCTGCAGAAAACTGATTACTTAAAATACAATTCAATACTGTATCATTATTAGATAAATTAAGACGGGGTACTTTATTATTTACATTTTCCATGGAACTCCTTGTAAAAATTTGTATTTTGTACTACCCAGATATTGCCTGTAATAGCTATGATCACATAAACTATAAAAATGCCCTAATTGTTATGGCAGTTACATCGGACCATCTGGGATGAATCCACATACAGTCCCAGTTGTGTTTATACTGATTTTTTTTCTACACAAATCTTATACGGTAGCATCCATATAACCCAAATAAGCAGCATAGAGCATCTGAATCAGTCTGGTAGAACAAAGGCATAATATATAGAATTCTGCATACCAGCTTCACAATTTGCCTCTACTTATTTACCGATTGCCAATAGAGAATAGAAAATAGTCTTCCCACATACTTGCTTTTATATCTTAAAATAGGTTTTTAACTATAATACCTGTACAGTGCTATATCCATTCCTGAAAATATAACAGTACCTTGGCAGCTCCATATGCATTATTTTTTCCTCCTGCATAATGGCTTTTAGCATTTTAATACACAGGTCCCCAATACGTGAGACTTAATTTGGTTTTAAAGGATAATCAGTATATATGCCATCCCAAGAAAGACAGAAGAATCTGGATGAACATTCAGGCTTTATGAAGCTTTTGTGTATTATTATTACGCACAATGACCACATGTTATATTGTGCTTACAAATTCCTTGTCCATCCATCTTTATTTTTGTTTTGCTTCAGTAAAATCAACTTCAGACATTTTGGGGTTCTTTTTTTTAGTAAAAATTATTTACTATAGGAACAAATAACTGCTTAGTCATCTGTATTCATTAATGTTAGTCGATGGGGTACAGGAGTGGATGGGTAGGAAGCTGCACCCACATTTTCAGGGAACCCCATATTATTGGGAAGAGAGGTGGTAGTGGATGTAGAAAGGGTGGTCAGAGCAACAGATCCTTCATCCAGTGTCCGCTTATATGGCACAGGTGGCTCAGCCCACAGGTTTTTCACAGCCAGATAGGCTAGGTATCCCTATGGAGGAGAAGCAGTAGCAAGTCAGGTACCTGTAATCTTAATGTTATCTTACAAGAAATTTGATCTTGTCCTGGTGATTTAGCATGATATTACAAAATATGGTATAATAATAGATAAAATATTAGCCTTTCTGAAATAATTGTAAAGAAGATTTATGGAATAATGAAGTATTTAGCTTGATAAGTAATATATTCTCTCAGCTATTTTACAACAACCACTTTGTTTCCAACAGAAATAAGTGAAATATACCAAGTTTAATCATTTTCAAATGATGAATTGAAAAAGAGAAAAGTTTTCCAGAATAGGATTTTTAGGAGAAAATTGAGTAAATAAGTATTGGGTCCTTAATGTGATATGTATGTTTTCTGCAGTGAACAGAATATCTACGAATTAACTATTCTTCCCACTTATTGCAATGCAGAACAATATTTGGATAAAGCTACAAATATAAACATTTACAAGCTACAAATATCCAAATATGATTTTAAGATATCATAAATATCAAATACAGGCAATCATTTCCCCCTATTAAATATGTGTACTTCCTGAACTAAAATGTACATTTCAGTATATATTCAGATGTGGCTTTTCCACCAGATCGGCTGATCCATCAAAATAGTCTTAATATTTTAATAATTTTAATATGATTTTAACCTATTTTTAATCTACATTGTTGTATTTTAATTTTTGTAAGCCACCCTGAGTCCTTGGGGAGAAGGGCAGCATATAAATCGCATAAAATAAAAAAAAATAAATGTGAGTAAGCGAAGCCATAGAATTTAAAATAGTATCAAAATATTGACCAAGTATCCTGTGTAAATTCCTGGACAAATTCCCATCAACAATTGGGATTTTGTAGCAGGGTACTATGTCTCAAAGATATTAGCTTGAAGATTAGGCAGCTAGGCCAGTAGAGGATTAGAGAGGGGCAAAAACATGCAATAGCATTTACCTATCTCTTTAGATTCAGACCCAGATTCTTTGAGAAAAGCAAGAACAGATTTTAGTCCAGATTGAGCCCAAACTTTTCCCCCCTACATTATATTCTCTAAGTCTCTAATTCATATTCTCTCTTTATGAAGTCTCCTACATATCAAAGTAGTATCAATGACTATATGCTAATATTCTCAAGAGTCACGTATATGGTCATAGTCATGCTGGATTTGAGTGAAAAACTAAAGCCCAGAAGGTCCTTTGTAGTAGATAGGAAGCGGTCTTGTCATGGCTAGATCTAAGATCAAATTTTCCTTGGCCATTAATTATTTGGAGCCACTAAAATTACAAGTGCTCTTTAACTGTATGTTGCAGAGGAGTAAAACTAATTGGAGTTCTCAAGAGAAAATATGTATTCCTGAGGCCCTGGAGTGATAAAATATTTCATTTTCCTTGCTTTGGATACAGAGATAAGACCTGTTAGCCTTGTTATTTGCTAGAGAAACATTAAAATTAACAACTACTATGATAAATCACTGAATTCCAAAATGAACACTATTAGTGGATATTCCATTCCCTTTTATCATATAGGTAGAACATATACCATTATGGACTGGTTCTTAAATCTTGCACATGTTCTGCTGATATTCAAAATAGGCCTTTCCTCAAGCCAACCAAAAGGTGACAGTACATTACGAACTGGAATATGTTTCCTCTTACTATTTACGGTAAGTGAACTTGATCAGATGTATGGCTCAAGACAGGGTTTTGCCCTGAACTAAATGTTGAAAAATGTGTATTAGTATATTACTTTCAGGTCCAACTAATTTATACTGAAGATTCTTGTCCTGAAATTAGCAAACTTTGGAGAAAAGAATCTCAGTGAGTCGGATCTGATCTCCTGAAAAGGTTTACTCTTTAAGGGAGTTATAGAAATGCACCAGCCAACTTCCCTGGGCAATGATACTGTTTCTGAGCTGTTATGATTCCCTGAAAAAATAAAATGAACTACTGAAGTGGTCTGAATACTTTCTAGCTAATGGCACACAATCTAAACAACTTGACATTCAGGGTGTATGTACAAAAGATAAGCAACACCACACCCAAATATGGACCTACAAATGCTTGATTTCCCATGTTACTGTGCTTCCCCAAAAATAAGACCCTGTTTTATATTTTTTTTAACCCTGAAATAAGCGCTTGGCCTTACTTTTGGGGAGGTCTTATTTTGGAACGCATGGAGGAAATCAGAGGAAATGGTGGGGACCGACTGGGCATGCGTTTAAATATTTCCGGGGAGGGCTTATTTTCAGGGGAGGCTTATTTTAGTGCATATGCTCAAAAGCCCGATTAGGCTTATTTTCAGGAGATATTTTAGGGGAAACGGTACATCTTGCTTGAAATGGCAGTAACTATATGTTTAATGTTGTCCCAAGAACTCTATCTTGGAAAAAATAATTTTCCTCCCATATCTGTAGAGAAATCCATATATTCTGTAGGCAGTGCAATATTTAAAAAATAATATTATATTGTGCCAAATGGTAGACCTGTCAGTATGTTGTCAAGAAAAGAGGCTTTTAATAATCCATGTGTAGGATACATATAGAGCGGAGACTACTATGTCATTCTTGTCTTAAAAGGCTGGAAGATAATGCTTAAAAGTTCAGGAGAAGATGGGAGAATGTAATTGTAAGGTCTTGGAAGAAAATTTAGATTACCAAGAAAAACGCTATACTCCCAGTTGCTTTGTTAAGAAAAGTGATCTTATTCTTGTATAAAGTCAACTAAGCAGGTTTAAGGGATTTTTAGTTGAGGCAGTGGTATTGGGAAAAGAAATTAATTGTATTTACCCAACAAAACTATACTTTCCTCCAGATAATTATTAGTAAATTGGAAAGGAAGGGATTTTTCTATATTGCTATTAAACAAATGAACAGGAGCTGCAACTCATACTATTGCTACCAAAAGGCATAGATGACTGATTATTTGGAATATTTCTAATTAATATTCCTAAAAATTATTAGGAGACTATTTCCCTGCTTTTAGTAATGCCTAAATCTTGAACTTTCTCTTCCCTTTGGTGTAGTGGTTAAAGCATCAGGCTAAAAATTGGAAGACTGTTTCTAATCTGCCTTAGGCACAGCCAACTGCGTGACCTTGGGCCAGTCACTTTCTCTCAGCCCTAGGAAGGGAGCAATGGTAAACCATTTTTTAAAAAAGAAATGCAACAACAACAAAACTGCAGGGACATATTCAAGTAGTCTCTCAAAATCAGACACAATTGAACAGAAGAAAAAATCAATAGCCATTAATTAAATTTGTATTAATTCTGTTTTGTATTAATTCTTCCCCTTTTTTGAGTGTGATATATGGTACAATTTTCCCTGTACTTATTTATTTCTGTTTACTCTTCCTTGGAGTACCTTACAATTCAGGGTCATCTTCCTTGGAGTATTTTTTTTTTGACAGGAGTATATTTTTTACCATCTTGACCCTGTTAACAACCATTATACTCAACTCTTGTAAAACAGTTTATTGCCAAGGTTTTAAAAGGGCTTTAAGGAATACAAGAAACTGAAAGCATAACAGTCCATCTGGTTAAATTGGTGATAAAATTATAAAGCATTCAGAAAAACACAATTTGCAGAAGATAGATCCACACCCCTTCTACAGAGTTTAGTCTCAATTCATTAATTTCCGGTTAATTGTGATCATCTCTCTTCATAAGTGAGGGAAACTAACAAGAAATGTGCAATTTTTCTGCAGTCTTTAAATTAAGACTTTGTTCAAAGGTGTATTTTCTGCAAAATGTACTTAGTAAACTAGCAGAGTAAGCAGTGGGAATTAAAAAGCTCTGAGTTTGGCAGGTCAAGTAAGTTGTTACCAATATGATCTCTGCTGGATGTAAAATGTATGTTAACTGTTTGGTCTTCCTGAGTTAAAGAACATTGTTCATGGACTAGCCTGAGTTCTAAATTGCTTGACTTTTTTCTATGCCAAGTTTGTAAATAAATGAGTACTGCTATTGCCTGTACATGAAGGTTCCTCCTGATTGATTCTATATTTTTGATGGGAAATGTGAGTCATCCAGTTCCATAACAAATGAAGGAATAAAACTGCTTCAGAACTCATTCCTGAGCTAGTTTTCTCATTCCCAGAAATTAAAGAAACTAGATTTTAACTTTAAGTTTTGAAACAGAGAGTAAGCATATTTTCCTCATTGTTGTATTTCTACACTTAAAATACTAACATTCCAGAAAATTAGCTTTTAATGTAGGTTGGTTTGATGTTTTCAATATGAACCATCAACTTTAATTACCAGTCTAAAGGAATCGGGTCCATTTCATGGTAATACAAAATTATTTATGCCTTGGAAGCAATCTTTGCAGGAAATGGGTGACCTGGGTATGATTCCAATGAAAGATAATATTGTAGCTCAGGGTTGAATTGTGGGTTCCTTGGTGCTCTCTGAGTTTGGTTTTTTTTCATTATCAGAGTTGACAATGTTCCCTAGTTTGGTAATGAAACATCTGCAATAAAACAACCAAGCTCAGAGCACCAAGGACCCCTGAGTACGATAGTACAAATAAATTCAACAAACAGAAGACACAGAAAGCAAACAGAAAATGTTGTATATTTTTTCAATACATAGCCATGAGTTATCTTATGTAAGCTTCTGACAAAATCTGAGAATAGTACAGCGATACAGAACCTGTACTGTTCTAAATATCACTTAACTACAACTCCCATCTCCCTTCTCTTTTAGTAATCAGCCTTTCTAGTGAAGGATGGTAGAAAATTGGAAGTTCAGTAGCATCTGAGGAATCATAAGATCATTAGGTTTATAATATGACTATTTGGCAACCACTCCAAATCTAAGTGTTACATAGGAGTGCTAGTTTGATTTAGTCTGATACATTCTTTTGAAATACCTACATTGTAGCAGTAGTACATTTAAGAATTATCAAACACAAATATTATGCATGCTGAACCAAACTTTTACAATTAAAAAAAAAATTTCATTGAAAAGTAAACATCCATTATGGGATTATCTTCATCTGATTTAATGAGTAAAGTAAATGATATATGCTTCCTTAAGGCAGTTCATTTGGCCTTAATAAGATGAAATTGCCTTTGTGGCTAATGATACTCTGCAGGGATGTACTCTGCTTCCATGGCAGACTCATTCTGAAATAATAATGGGTGTACTTGACTGACTCACCCAGCATGGAACAGAAAGGAAGGCAAAGGCAATGCTAGCCCGTGCAGCACTAGTTCCCAGCAGGTAGGAGTGAGTTGACCGGTTCCACTGATTGGTTAGGATACAGAATCCAATAAACCACAGGCATGTCCATGTCACTGAGGAAAGAAGATGACTAAGAATATGACACAAACAAATAAGTTGTTAGCATAAGTCCTATGAGACCCACTGCTATATCTGGAGAAAAAATAGTATTTTCATTATTTCTTTTATTTTTTTGCCAAACCATATATAAGGACTTCTAGACCACCAGTGCTTAAAAATGATTGGATATTAGATTTTTTTTTTATATTGGCTCTGTTAAGAAAATTGAAGGTACTTTAACTCTTATGTTTTTGATTTGTCCAAAAATAGCTTTGTTTCAGTTTCAAGCCAGCACATATTAAAATAATTTTGGAATAAATTATTCCAAGATTATTTCAATAAGATTTAAATATGATTTGATTGATAGAAGCTGAACTATATTCTTAAAATATGAAATTATTTCGTGAAAAGTTTGGCTCTGCTAATAAAGATATTATATAAATGGATTAAATTCATCCTTCTATTAAGGAATTGAATCAGAATCTGAAATATATTTTTGAAATGTTTTCTGTTCTAAAAATGAAGGTAAAATAATATGTCACTTCATGGTATAGATTTAATAAGTGTACTGCTCTTCACTGTCCAGCCCTAGTATAACTCCTTAGTGTAGAGAAAGATAAATTGTATAAATATTTAAAAAGTGATTACAGGTAGTCCTCAACTTATGGTCACAATTGAGCCATCTAGTCATAAGTTGTTGCAATTGTTGACTACCATGTGATCTGACTCAATTTTACAACTGGTTTTATGGTTGTTAAGCAAGTCACTGTGACTGTTAAGCAAATCAAGGGATGGCTTAAAAAAAGCACATAATAATTAAGTGAATCAAACATATCTAATATCTGCTAGAAAACGGCAAAAAACATTCCAGATTGCACTAACGTGACTGTGGAATGCTGCAACTAGTCAGAAATCCGAGCTGGCTGCCAAGTGCCTGAAATGTAATTATGTGACACAAGGAAGGGGTTTGGCAGTCAAGGATGAATCAAAAGTAGTTTTGAAGTCCTTCATAACTTCAAATGTTAAGCAACTGGTCATTAAGCAATGAGTAACTGTATGGTGATCAAGTTGTTGACTCTTAGCAACCATAGTAAAAAAAATTTTCCATAGTAATCAGTCCCTACATGCACTATCAAGTCTTTTGAACCCACTAATGATTGAGTCCATCCAGTTTGCTGCTGGTCATCCTCTTCTTTTTTCTTCCACCTTTCCCAGCACAAGATCCTTCTGTAGAGAGCTAGGTCTTATTATCTAAATAATGTAGTTAATTCTTTGTAAATATTAATGAGAAAGTGTACACCATTAGTCAGATCAATAAATAAATAATCTTAAGGTCATACATTTTTTGGAGGGGAAATAACTAAAAGACCAGAAAACAAGATAAAAAAATAAAGTGACCTAAAACTGCAAAGTAAGCAGAACAGAACAGAAAGTTTCTATCTCTTCTTTCCACAATCATTGAATTTGTATTGTTTCCTCATTAAGAAAACAGAATCTTGCCTTTAGCTTCTCAAAGAAACTTACAGGAAATTATCAGACATATTAAAAATAATAAATAAAGGCAACAAACAGCAATAAAATAACTACAGAAGGCCCCAAATTATTATCTGAAGTAATTTTTTTAATAGAAGATCCCCATGGAAGAGAAGCTTAGAAATGTGCCCATTTACATCACTACTTATTGTCAAAACAAATAATGAACCCAAAGAAGATCCTCTGAAACAATTTTAATAAGTGGATAAATTCATTTGGGAGATCAGCAATAGTGTAATCACAACATGGTCAAATGTAGATCAAATCTAACAGGAGTTAGATTGTAAAATAAGGTTGACATTTTTATTTTAATAGAACTTGTGTGTTCAATGGGGAGACACGACGACTGTAATGGCTTGCTATCTGGGGGGACACTAGAGGAGTCAGAAAATATGAGGACAATTTTGATAGATCTATAAAGTAAATTATTTAGAATACTGGGGTTCTCAGACATCAGCTATCTCCTAATTATTGTTAAATGTTGAAATTTAACCCCATGATTATTTTCAAAATAATGAAAAAATTACTCACTAGAGAAAGTAACATCCAATATAAGGATAGCATACTTGAACTTGTGATTAGTAATGCAAGTGTCATAGACATCACAGCCCAAAAAGAGGAGACACTGGAGAAAAGAAAGTACGCCAACTGTGATGCCATAGCAGCAGGCTGCCCCATTATCATTAAAAATACAATGTAGCTGGGAAGAGGTTGTCAAGTTTTGATATCCTTCAGTCACCAAGGAGGCAAATATAACCAGAGAAAACACCTGATGCAAGAGAAAAAAATGGGTGTGTTAAATACAAATGTTTGAATACTATGTGTGTTCCATGAAATACATTTTTTGCAATCAAGTCTAACTGATCCAAGCATCATTCTTTTGAATTGGCAAAGAGAAAAATCAACCTGATCATTCACCTCTTATACAGCCAACATAAGGAACAGGGAAATTGTTTTGATGTCTGAGGGTTAGAACTTTATTTCTGCCCCAAAGGATATACATACTGTCTATAGCACAGCTGAAACAAGGAAGAAAAACAATGGAAAACAGACTGACTACATGCATGCCTTTGGCATATACGCCAAGGCTAAGTCTTGAAGATCTCCATAGATTTGATAGACATCTTGTGCTTTAAATGTTTCCTATATCTAAGAGATTTCATCAAACAGTAATCTTACTCAAATCATTTATGGCTTTGAATTTAATAGCTGGATCATAGTTAAAACACCAAAATAACAAACCTTATTTTACAAGTACTGTATTATGGAAATGAGGCCTGGGTGAAGTCCAGCAGGTTCTGACAGGTTCCAAAGAACTGGTAGTGGAAATTTTGAGCAGTTCAGAGAACCAGAAAATATCACCTCTGACTGGTCCCAGAGTGGGGTGGGAATGGAGATTTTGCAGTATCTTTCCCCAGCCACGCCCACAGAACTGGTAGTAAAAAAAACTTTGAATTTCACCACTGAAGTGAGGTATTCACATTTGTATACAAAATGATTACACTAAGTGAAAACAGTATAGTCAGACATATGTAATTATTATTCAGATTGTAGAATTTGGTCTATGAGGAAAATGATAGATGTGAACCAAACTAGAAGGCAGGCAGGTCAGCTTCCTACAAGGAAAGTCTCATTGAAGGAAAGCTTCTTCATTAGAAGCTGGCAGGAAATCAGAAGTTGCTCCCACTCTCACTGCTTTTTTGCCCACCCATGGCCATTCTGTTTTTCGTTTTAGTCAGGAAATATCTATGTAATGACCCAATGGATCATAGGTTATCTACTTGTTTATAAAGCAAAGGATTATATTTGAAAATACAAATATTATGGCTATTGCTGATACAGTACAACCTATCCTAATAGTGTTGTCATAGCCTCTTTTTGATTCCCAATTATTATGTTAGAACATTATTCTGAAGTTAAAACTGCATCCGAGACTATACGTGATCCCAAATATAGAAGCCACCATTTAGTTAATACTGTTATTTTGTCTCACCCCTGCTAGTGTTCTAGCAACAATCTGAGGTTGTATGAAGAAGTGCACCATGTCATGGTCCGAAAGGTCTCGAAAGACTGAAGTCATTTTTCTCATCCTGTAGTTGTCTTTTTGTCATTAGAACAAGACTGAATCCGGAAGGTTGCTGTAAATTGAAGCTGAGAAACATATCTGAATTTTAAGAATATAATACAAATATTGCTAAGATCGTATCTACCAAGACTGAACATTTAAAAAAAATATAGAGTTGTTTTTTCAGAGTTGTGTTCTTGCTTTAGTACAACCCGACAAGTCTTTAATCTACCTACCAGGCATATGGAAGGTCAACAAAACTGTGAATATGAAATTATTTGTTCTTGTTGTTAGTTGCAAAGTCGTGCCCAACCCATTGTGACCCCATGGACAACATTCCTCCAGGCCTTCCTGTCCTCTACCATCCTCTGGAGTCCATTTAAGC
>JANHFM010002235.1:30445-40603 GCA_032468115.1 Grayia smithii
AAGGGTGGCATATAAATGCAATTAAATAAATAAATAAATAAAATAAAAATACCCCCCTCCCACACCCCCGCCCCTAAAGTTGAAGTATCTGACAAAACAAGGTTTAAAACTAAACTGAGTTACAGAAACAAAAAAGCTACTTTAAGCAGCTCAAATACATACAATTAGTTACATATATTCTGTCAAGTCAGGAAAGGGATAAATTCCACGTTAAGTGAGGGAAATCTTGAAAAGCTTTCAATGGCTAGTTCTGTTTACCTGTGTTTGTTTCTGAGTTAAAAGTAATTGCCATTTACCTAGCCTTTACCTTTACCTCAAATCAAGCACTACAAGGCTCCCTCAGCAGGTGGTACCATTTGGATGACCTTAGATAACAAGTGTTAGGTCTCTTTCCTGAGATGGGAGAACATCAGGAAATTCAAGGGCTGAAGGCTTGACTAGGAAGTTGAATAAACATCAGGGAAGCTTATGGAAAAATGCTCCAATGCTGCTAAGAAAACGGCATAGATGTGTCTAAATGGACAGCTGGAGCCAGACTTAGCTGAAGAGTGCTTCTAAATCTTTCAATGAAAAGCTTAACAGGGTTCTTCAGCTCAATTGCCTGGATCTGCATCCACTTTCAATTTCATAATGGGGAAAAACATAAGACAGTGACTAGGTTGCTCAATTGACACCAGAGAGATCCAGATTCAAATCCATTCTCAACCATGGAATCTCATTGGGTATCTATGGGGTCAGTCACACTCTCAGCTCAACTTACAGAGTAGGTTTTTTGGGGGGGAAAATGGAAGAAAGTGTGATGTTTGAATGGGAATCTAATAAACAAACAAACAAAATACATTGTGCCCAAACCCAAGAAAGAAACTTTTAAAATGGTTCATAATAAAATGTGTACAGAATACAAAGAAACAAACTGGATCATCCACAGAACACATTTTCTCTATTTAAAAAAAGGATCCATAGTAAGAACAAGAGGCTGTAGACTGTCATGGGCCACATCAGAAGTTTGTTTGCCCTTGGGGGGACAGGATGGGTTGTGGCCAGGCCCAGGGCAGCAGGGGCCGGTCCCTCACTGTCTCCGAGACTGCCCCATGGGCCAATTCTGCAGCCTAGCACAGGCCATGTGCTTGATACGTCTGCTGTAGACTATGGACTAAGAGAGTGACAGATAATATATGATCTAAAGCACCATGTTCAATCGTGGAACATATGCAGCCCTGGAGTGCTAGTAATGCAGCCTCACAAGATAATGAAAAATATTAAAAATAAAGTTTCTTATTTATATACATTAACTATATATTTTATAAGCAGCCGAAGACAATTCCTCTTTATTCAATGTGGCCCAGGGATGCCAAAAAGTTGGACAACCATGATCTCAAGGTACGTTTTCTAGGTATGCATGAGGCCTTAAAGACCTAGCTTTTTTCCCAGGCCTTTGGAGAGGTCAGCAGATGGCCTTTCTTCTTCTTCCCCTCTGGGTTTATTTTCTTTGCCATTATTGTTCTTTTGTCTTATACCATTTTGATGAGAGTTTTGTATTTTTTGTTTTTAAATGTTTTTAACAATTGTAAACTCCCAAGAGTTGCTGGAAATTGGGTGGCATATAAATTTAACAATATAATTTCTGGAAAAGGTATGTGGAAAGAGTAAAACATTAACTGAAACATAAAACATTGACTGTCTGTTGTCTTTTAATATTTGTGAGCTGCCCCGAGTCTTTCAGGAGAATAATATATATATAAATTGAATAAAATAAATAAATAAATAAATAAATTAAGCATTAATGTTTAATCTTCACAAAAGACTTTGGGAAAATGACAGCTCTCTTCAAATACCTGAAGGGTTCCACAGTTAAGGACTGTCCTTTATTACGCTAGACAGCTGGCCAGGGAATAAAGATCTTAACAGTGGAAGAAAGTTTTTGGCTGAAAGTTTAGAAAAAGCTTCATAAGAACAATTCGACACCTGCTGAGGATGGCAAATTATGCTCAATCAGAGCCATTTGCCAAGATGCTTTAATTTGTATTCTAGCACTGGCAAGGGGTTAGTTTTAGAGTGGCCTAAAGAAATCCTTTCAAACCTGTACACCTATACACATACACACACACACACAAAAGGTAATACTGTAATTCCCCAGGACAACTGCTTTGTCACAATCACGCTGTAAACAAAAACACAATGAAAACTAAATCCTGGCATTGTACTATACAATTCCTGTTTCTGAAAAACAGCCAAGCTCATCTCTTCTTCTCCTTTTTTCCCCTTCTTTCCCTTTACCAACCACAGCATTTATAATCAAGCATACTGTACCTTTCACCATTTGTCCTTAAGGCCAGGGCAGGGGGAAAGAAAGAGAGAGGAAAAAACTACAGATAGTCCTTGGATTTACCGCAATTCATTTAGTGACTGTTCAAAGTTACAACGGCACCGAAAAAGGTCCTTATGACCATTTTTCACACTTACAACTAGTGCAGCAGTCCCACGATTACGTGATCCAAATTTGTGATGCTTGGCACTTGGCTCATATTTATGACGGTTGCAGTGTCCCCAAGGATCATGTGATCCCGCTTTGGCGGACTTTCTGACAAAGCAATACGGGGGGTGTGTGTGTGTGTGTGTGAAGCCAGATTCATTTAACCACCGTATTACTCACTCAGCAACTACTGCGATTCACTTAAACCACTGTGGCAAAGAAAGGTAATAAATCGGGGCAAAATTTGCTTAACCAACAGCAACAGAATATAGGTTAATATAGCTTAGCTAACAGTAACACTGGGCTCCACTGCAGTCCTAAGTCAAGGACTAGCTTGCACTGCTCTCTCCAAAAGAAGCAACCTTTGGGAAAGAGAGGCGGTGAAGGTCAGAAGTTCGGCGGTTCGAACCCCTAGTACAGGTCTCCTGCGTGAGCAGGGGGTTGGACTAGTCCAGGGGTCTCCAACTTTGTCAACTTTAAGCCTGGCGGACTTCAACTCAACAGTACTGCAGGCTACTTCAGCTGAGTGCTAGCTGCAGTTCAGCAGATCGAATCTCACCGGCTCAAGGTTGACTCAGCCTTCCATCCTTCCAAGGTGGGGGGCAAAAGGCTGACTCTGTAAACCGCTTTAGAGAGGGCTGGAAAGCACTATGAAGCAGTAGATAAGCCTAAGTGCTATTGCTAACCATGACCTGGATGACTTGAGACTCTCGACAGACTTTTTAGCTATACCACGCGATCTTACGTGTGATCTTTTTCACAACAGAAATGGCATTTCTGTACTTGTGTCTCTTCAAGCCGCATTCTTAAATCCTGCCTCTGCAAAGCTGGACCAAGCACGACACGAAAACGGCCTCACTTTTCTTTTATTTCTTTATTTTTTTTTTAAATTTAAATAAGGATAATTCTTTCGTATGGAAAGAGCTAATACAATCACATATTTGAAAGGAGAAACCATACAAACTGGGGGGGGAGGGAAACCCAAACGAAAAACAAAAAGCCCCCAAAAAAAAGAAAAAAAGAAAGAGAGAAAGAAAAACAACCTCATAAAAGGGCTAACGAGAATTATCTTTTACCGGCTTCGGCCGTTCTCCAGAAGATTTTTAAAACGTGTTGCGTGTCTGCAAATGTTATTCACCGTTTGCCCTTTCAAATATCTGCTCTACGTGAAAAGACAAAACACAGGAGAAGCCCCCTCAAAACAAAACAAACACAAACAAACAAACAAACAAAAAGAGTTTACTGTACAGGTTTGCAAGATTAAAACATGAACAGGTACGATACCATCTTTAAAATAAAAATTAAAAAAAAAGAATGTGATTTATACAAGGACAAGAGAAGAAACTTTTGCTATGAACAACATCTTATTCAGCTTCTTTTGATCATCCTTGACGGACTTTAAGCAGTTCAGCCTTGTGTCGGATGACCAAGTGTTGTGTTAGCGCTTACGATACCCACAATTTTCAGTCCGACATCTCTGGCGAAAAAAATGCTCGTTAAAAGCCACAGGACAAATTAAAGCCAAGCGCATCCAATCGGATGAAGGCTAATTAAATTAAATCTGCCTGCCATATTTTGAAGTGACATGGAAAGAGGACTTTTTTGCATCACACCGAAGGCTAAAGGACACAAAGGAAGGGAGGAGGGGGAATTAAAATGGCATGCAAGAAAGATCTTGTGGCTAACAATAAACTTTAAGCTGATGGGTCTTTTCCATCAATAACTCTCTGAAAAAATAAAAAGAGGAGCCAGGAATACGGAGAACCTTTTTTTTTTTTGCAGAAGGAAAGGCGGCAAAAAGATCTATGTTAACTACAATCTACAAATGAGTGTCAGTTCATCTTTTAAAACTTTAGCCCTCCCCCTTTTTCTCTCTTTCACACCTTCAGTTTAAAGAACAATTTTTGGGAGTTTTTACAGGGAAGAAAAAAAAAAAAAAAATTAGGCCAGCCTCAAAATGCAAGAGAGAGGAAGTGGTGAAATGCAGAATAAAAATTCTATTTACAGGCATCATGTAGCTGAACGAAAACACAAACTGCAGCTGAAACCCGGTGCTTTAAAAAGACTTTGGGGGAGGGGGGGAATGATCAAAAGAAGCGCTTATTAGCTTGTTTCTGGCTTATAAACGGACCGTGGTTCTTTCCTTCTGATTTTTTTTTTCCTTTCCCTCCCCAAATATCGTGTGCAGAGCTGAAATTTGACAGGTGCAATCTTGTGAAGTGATCCGATCTCCTTTCCTTTCGGCGGGGGAAAAAGAACAACACCATCCATGCCCAATATCCAAACTTCGGCATTTACACACGTTTCACGCAGGAGAAAATGGCTTGTGCGCAATCGCGCCTCTCTCACCAACACGCCTGTCGGACACAAAAATCACAGCGGCTGCATTCAGAAATAAGGGTCTGAAAACCTTTGGCTTGCATCTCAAGGTTTGCATGCCTTCCTTCCGCAAAACACGCACAAAAAAAAAAAAATAATTGTTGAATTTGTAGTGAAGGAAACCAAGATGGGTTTAGCTTTCTTTCAAGAACATCACGATATTGTGAGCCGCTGGGGTTCCAGCAGACAAAAAAAAAAATAAAGCGAGAAGATTTTGCCAAAAATTTAAACGGCTGCGGTTTAAAAAGCTTTAGAATCGAAAGCCAGTTTTGATAAAATAGAAAAATCTATGGACTCTTTCTCAGCCTGACCTGTGCAGAATAAATCCAGACATTATATAAATAGATCAGTGAAGTATTTAATTCTTTTCACCTACAACATCAAATACGTATAAATAAATTCTAGTGTTTTGTTTTGTTTTTTAAATTTTGCTGGAGTGGAAGAAAATAGTTGAAAGGCAGAACAATAAATTTCTCTCCTAAGAGTTGCAGTTCTAAAATTCCCACCAGAAAGTTTACGATGCTCTTTTGCATCTAACAATCAATCTAGCTGCCTTGCAACTTGAAAGACAAAAGGCCAAAACATTCAGCCGGACGAAGAAAACAATATAAAAATAACAACTCACCCTGGGCACAAAGCAGTTACTGTCACTAAAAGAACAGGATTGCAATTTGCTAAATCTTTGCACAGAAGGAGGGAAAAATTAAAGGAAAAGCAAAGCAGTTACGCCAAGATTGCCATTTGTTTAATTTTTGCACAGAGCTGGCCGGGTTAAAATCCAAATGTTTTCGAGGCGTTTTGAGTGAGAAATTCTGCAGCTTGCAATATTTTTCAAGCAGAGGCAAAGAAGGAAGCAAAATAAAAGAATAAAAAAATGGAGAATTACAGGGAGTAAAACCAAGGTTAAAAATGCGCGGAAATTTTGGCAAAAGTTCCAAAGGCAAATATCGAGGAATTATTAAACTCCGAACGACTAAAACGACTAAAAGCAGTAGAGAGTTTTTTTCCCCCCCCCAAATTTCAATGCCATTTTTTAATAATAAAAAACCCTGCTTCTACTCCCCAACAAAGCTCTTTATTTTATTGAAAAGTCCCTCAATTTTAAACCTCTGGAGATGGTTGGGAAGGGATCCCAGATGCGCGTTGATGAAGCCAACGTTACTGCAAAGCTATCGGGGAAACACAAATACCTTGTTTCCCCGAAAATAAGACTCTTACATTTTTTGAACCCTGAAATAAGTGCTTAGCCTTATTGCCATGTGCTCAAAAGCCCCGACTGAGCTTATTATCAGGGGAGGTCTTATTTTGGGGGAAAACGGGGTACTAAAAAGGCCATTTTGATGGCTGCCCGGAATTTGAAATTCAAAATTGCCTCTTTTGGACAGCAAGCCTGAATCCAAGCCTGTCTGCTTCTGAAATTTTTGCATTATATGATTTTTTTCTCCCCCAAAAATGTGGCGTTTGGAACTGCCAACCAAAAAGACTGGTGGGGATACCTTAGCTCAGTGGTTCTCAACCTTCCTTATGCTGCGACCCTTTAATACAGTTCCTCATGTTGTGGGGACCCCCAACCATAAAATTATTTTCGTTATTACTTCATAACTGTAATTTTGCTACTATTATAAATTGTCCTAGGCGACTCCTGTGAAAGGGTCATTCAACCCCCAAAGGGGTCCCGACCCACAGGTTGAGAACCACTGTACTAGAGTATTGCAGTACTGTATAATAGTATACTAAAGTACTCCAGTGGCTCAGGTGCTGACTTAGATTGAGGAAACTCCCATTCAAATTCCCCATTTCACTATGGTGATCATTTTATGGACTTTGACTTGTAACACTCAGCCAGATCCAAGTAAGGCAAAAGGGTAATTAAGAGAAACCTCTATGTAAACTTTGAACCTTTTGCAAAAATGCAATGAACCAATACACTTCATGTCACTTTATATAATATCTGTTATCGGCCATAGGCAAAAATAAATCCATTTGACAAGCACAGTTATAACACTACAGGTGGGCTCCATATACTAAGTACTAATTGAAATACTTGACTGGACAGTAAGATGCTGTTGGGCTCAAAATCCCAGCAGCACCAGCCTGGAGCTCATAGGAGTCTCTTCAAGATCTAAAAAACATTAAGCAATAAATCAAGAAGTACAAAGCTGTCACCAGTGACTTGAAATCTTTTTTATTGGATTATATTATTATTAAATTTGTTATGGCCACCCATTCTGGGCTGCTTACATCAGATTTTACAATTAAACACACACATCCTTTTTACAACCCTGTAATCTCTTTATTTGGGGTAGAGTGGCAGTGATTGGATCGAGCTGAGCGTTTACTGGCTGGTTGCCCTTCCTGACACCGTGCAGAGTTCATAGCAGATTTTTTTTCTTTGCGCCTCAGGAGAGAAAGATTTGCCGCTACCTAGGATTGAACTCTCAACCCTTCTGAATGGGAGATGAGCTTCTTCACACTAGGCCACCAAATAGCTCATATCAAACTATGCAATTAAAACAGCTAAAAACAGTGGTTCTCAATCTTTTCTTCACTGTGGACCCCCTAAAAAGCAGCCCCAAAAATAACAACAGCCACAAAGACAGGATTCCACAAGGACACTTATCCCAGATAAGTGGCAGAGCCACATCTTAAGGGCCTTCTGAAACTAAGACAATGGAGGGGTGCAGAGATGCTGTTCCAAAAGATGGGAATAGCAACAAAGAAGTTGTGCTTCCTTAGTCCCACAACATAGCAGCAATTGAGGGGAATTGACATGTATACCTGGATGTACTGAGTAGGCAGAAACAGAAATGTGTGATCCTCCAGATAACAGGATCTATGTCATGAATATAACTGTTGGTCAGAAGTAAAGAAAAAAAGAGTTTGGGAGGAAGTATTACAATCTGGGTATAAATTTTCAACCAAGATCAAAGAAAATACAGATAGGACAGGAAATACTACCTAAAATGAAGAGTGCAAACAAGAATTAACCTACAGCAATCAGAAAAGGAAGGTTTACAAACCTCAGGAGGTAGAACAATGCCATTTTGGTAAAGTGGTATTGCTTGCACTCTAATGCATACCTCCTGAAGACACATCATTGCACAAAAACAAGGAACTGGATTGGGCCAGTAACAATATGCCATTACTGCAGGTTTATATGATTTTCAAATTGTTATTATTGAAATTCAAACCATCAGGTCAAATTGAATCAGAATTATGGATACTGGCTGAAACATATTTAACACACCACATGCTATACCTTTGAAAGGTAAGATAATTTAATTTGTATTAAATCTAATGCAGATAATCTAATTTGCATTAGATTAGGAAATCGTTTGGTAAAATAATATGGCTGTTAGTTCAGGACTGCTAATCTATAGATATGCTATAACTCAATTTACCAGTCATTTATGTATGTATGTGTGTAGAACATTTTTATAGCCACCCAGCTTTCAACCAGGTCTGGACAGGTTGGTTTATTTATGCCATTTATTTATTATTTCTCAAATAGTTAATAATCATAGCATCCTAAGTACTCAAAATCAACACCATTCTTTGCAATAAACTAAAAATGTGGCATAGATTGAAAATTAATTTACTGGAAGTTAAAGTATGGCTATAAATAAACTCAGAAAAGTGGAAAAACCATGAAAGGACCAATTCACAGCTGGTGTTGTTATAGTAAAATCTTTAGTGTTTAACAGATCATTCAGAAGGCAGCGATGTCCATTAAATCAAAATTTACAAATTTTGCCTCAATTTACAGTATGTCTTTGTGTAATAATGTCATAGTCATAAGTACATCGTTTGCAACAAAACCATTTATGGAATAAACCCTATAATTAATAGACATCTCCACCCCACCACCCCCCAATTTAACAGGCTCCCAGTTACATGGAAGTAAGTCTCTGAAAGGAAAATATCTCTACTGTATGTGACACTTTCTAAACAGAGGACTACTGAACCTAGAGCTTACTCTATTTCTTACAATTAATAATCATGCACAAATGCCGCTCCTTTATGTAGCCAGTCAACAAATACATAAAAGGACTTGAAAGTGGTTTAAGTTCAACAGGAAGTGCAATTTTTGCCATGTTAGATCAGCTTCTTGAAGAATAGTTTCCTTGATTAACTGCAACATAAAAACATACTCAGTTGTATGTGTATGTGTGGGAGACTGCCATTATCAATTATATCAATTCAAATTTGCTATTACGTATCTTATTTAAATTTGTTACTGTATTTGAAAAAACAAGTCTCTTTAAAAAACCTAAAGTCGTCACAACCTAATCCCTGTGGAAGTCTTCTTGAAAGTATGCCTCTAGATTTTTTGGGAATACACCACAGCCAGTCCTTGCTTAGTGACCCTAAGCGGGACCAAAATTTCTGTCACTAAGCAATATGGTTGTTAGGTACTGACTGTCATCTATTAATAATGAAGCAATAGGAAGGATTCCCCAAGTTGACATACAGAGTAGCTGTCAGCCAGCTATCCTTTGACAAACCTCCGGGGTAGATACCATATTTGCAGAGCTACCCAAAGTTGTGCTTCTGTATTTATAGATGAGCTCAATAAGTTATTCCAGTATTTCTGGAAGCAAGGACTCATCCTAGCAAAACAGTTCACTCATTTCCATATGACTTGTGTACGTAGTATATTAGGCATCAGATGGCCAGATAAAGTACCAGATGCTGAAGTTCTCTCGAAAGAAAGTCTGCCATCAGTTCACACACTGCTGATGGAAACAGAGACCCAGTGGACAGATCATGTCATCTGTATGCTGGATGAGAGCATATTCAAGCAGCTCCTTTTGGGGAGCTACCTGCTGGAAAAAACTCACATGGAGGGCAGAAAAAAACATCAGAAACTTACATTAAAGGTCTCCCTGAAGCTGTAGAACATCTTAGATGAGGGATAATCTTTTTTACTGCTTTCCACCATAGTATGTGGATGAATAATCTGCACTATAAGAGAATACAGTTTTTCAACCACAACTTGAATAACTGTATTCTATTCAAAGAAGCAAAGTAATGTGTACTCTGCCATGTTTATTATTTTTGGGATGCTAAAAGCAAAAAACTCACATTCAGATAATTATCAGAATAATTTTTGAGACTCAAGGGAAAAACCAGAAGGTATAACTACATGCCAAGAGAATATACCTATATTTTCCCTGCAAAATGTGCTGTCAAATTTTGAAAAAGACCACACAATACATTGATTTTTTTTTATCAGAGACCTTAAGAATAGATTTGCCATTGGGGGGGGGGGGTGGTTTATTCTTATTTTAAAGGTCAGACACAGA